>CAODLS010992978.1:0-10124 GCA_948243855.1 Flueggea neowawraea | reverse complement strand
CACATCGTTGCCATCTGCATCTTCAGCGCCGGCTGTTAGCATCTCTGTAGGCTCACCATAGCTCCAATCAACTTCAGGAGAGCAAATTTGGCGGGTAAACAGATCTACTCTGTATACCCCAGGCATTCTAGCAAGTGCTCGAGCAAGTTCTACCACATATTTGACCTAAAATATTATTTCAGAAAATTTCATGCCACAAAAACAAATGCAAGACAGAATGTTAATGATATTATTGTTGTTTCTTTTACACTACAATGCAGCATTACCTGTCCACCTGTATCAGAATCTCGACCAAGCTCCATATTTTCTCCACGAACCAATCCATGTAAACTGGTAATAGAAACAAGTGTCGACACACCCATATGGTGTTTCAGGTAAAGAGATGCATAGCAGGCAACTCAAAACAGCAATAAATAAAGGTAGCTACAGCTGAATTTCTATTTTAACAATTCAAATCACATACAGATGGACTCAAATAACTTTTCAGAAATTTATACAGAATAGCAGAAAGTTGACTTTCCAAATCAGTGGAATGGATAGTTCAATTATTACTATGTTTCTTAAGGGCCTAAGATCGATTTAAAAAAAAAATCAGCAGATGTACCACTGGTAATTTTTTCTCTTCTTCCTCCATTTCCCCTGTTTGTCTATGGCATCATAATAAAAGGGCCCTAGAATTCTAGAGACATTAGGAATAATCTAACCAGTCCTGAGAATGCGCTTCAATATCACCATGAACATTTTGTTATGAGTGCTAGATGAGAGACCATGTTTTTACATGAAAAGTATAATTTAGGTAACATCATATTGAGGTAATTCTCTAAAGCACTGGTTGCGCATTTTACACTGCTCATTATGAACTTATACCTGATAAGGACAATATAAAGTTTCTTTTCCTTTTTATCATCCGACCAAACTTCCAAGTTGGAAAAGTTTCGCTGAAACTTATTCCTTGGAGTATCGCTTTGCACCAAATCAGCCAAACTATCTCCTTTTTCTCCTTCAGATAAGTCCTCTGACATGTCTTCGGTTGCATCCCTGCGTCCTTGTTCCCGTTCCCATCTCCGATTCGTCAATCTTTGTACAGCCTCCCATTCCAACTACTCACAACACAAGAATGCCATTTCAGTTTTCGCAATTGCACCAAAATAAGAAAATTAATAATGTCCATATTAAGTTCAATCAGTGATATCAAAGCTCAGTTTTTCCAATTCAGCATATGGGAGAAAAGACATACAATATTAAAAAATCCAAACTACACTGGACCATGCTGACAACGAATTCAGAAGAATGTGTGGTGCGGATTACAAGCCAATTGATCACTCTATATAACAACACATATAATTTAATCCACAAAATCAAATATTTGATACCATCTTCGCGTAAATAAGCTTACAAATTATGAACAGAATACTGATAGATATCAATACCGAGATTAAACTATTCAAATCAAATATACAAGATCCCAATTCAACAACAAAGAAAATTTTGCCTCTCATGATAGAATTCCAGACCTATTTAGAGACTTTCAAATAGCGCACGACAAAAAATACGATAATTCATCAAGAAACATAATACATGACAAAAACAAAGAATCCCATTATTCAAAACTAATAAAAAAACCCATAAATAATTCTAAACAATCTGAAAGACGCCAACAAAAAGGGGGGTGGGGGGCGCGAAGATATTGTCCTGAGAGTGTGAAATTTTTAACAGTCCGACAGGCACCCTCATTTAGTTCACAAACTCGTCTCAACTCATTCAACCTCAATAAAGAAAAAGATTGGCACTTGCAGATCAATTAAAAAAAAAAAGAGAGTGCAGAATTGTGCTAATGGGGCTCCTCTAACAACCAAGATTGTATTTACAGCGACTCTAATTCACGACTACACAGAAGCGCACATATAATTTTATTTTCCGTTTGTTAGGTTCAAACTCTCGACCCATCAAAGACGGTCTATTACCACTCAATTACAAAGCCGAAATGACAAACATATATGCAAGTAAAAATATATAAACATGAAAGATGAGAATGTGACCTGCTTCTTCTTGCGAGTGAGGTGCCAAATACGCCAACACATATTCTCGAGCCTGGAGCTTCGCTCGCGAGTGTTGCGAGTGGCAACAACCTTAATCCATGTTCTATGTAAATCAGTCTCATCAACTCCTGTCACCACTTCCTCCACAAAGTACTTCGTCGGATTAAAATGGCCTCTGTCTCCCAAATTCACTGCCGGAGTCGGTTTCTGCTCTTCAATGGCTCCTGCTCCACTGTCTAAAATCGCCTCCAAGTACCCATTTATCCACTCGTTTCCCGCCATTTCACCAAAACAAAACAACCCTTTTCACAACGATGATGGTGTTATTGGAATTGAATCAAAAGGGTGCTTTTTGTTTTTCACATTGGCTAAGTGCAATTGGTGTCAGAGTCCCCTGTACAGAACTCAAAATTTATGACTAAAAAGATTATTGCTTTTCTGTGTAATTGTGTTTGGAATGCAAGAAAGTTTCTGTTTTCTGAGGAAAGATTGACAATTGGAATCTGGGTTCTCTTTGTATCACAGAAAGTTGCTATCTTGGACGTCAAGAACGTGCCAAACACATGCTTTCATTGATTCAATCAAGAGAATTCATCATATAACGAATAAAGAAAGGTGGTTTCTTTATTCAAGTCTCTTGGGATTGCAATCAAGAATTGTTTACTTTGAGATAGAGAGAGAAAGAGTTCTGGTTTCGGTTGGAGTGTGTTTGTTTCGAGTGCGAACAGGAAGGAGATGTGGAGGGAGAGAAATGTGGGAGAGTGGGACCCCGAAGAGGCCACGTGTGAAAGAGATGTGGAAGTAAAATGAAGGGTCTACTTCACACCTGTAATGCAAAGCTGAAAAGGTGTGGAGGAGGAAGGGAGGAGATTTTGTTTTAGCTCAGGTTATGATGGTGGGTTTCACCTTCTCCAAGGTTGTCCGATTCCCAATGCGACCTTTGTTGAAACTTGCCGCCTCCTACTCCTCCTCCTCCTCCTCCCTTGGCGGTCTGATTTGATTTTGTTTGCGACATTTCTTACAAGCGTACATGTGTTTTCAATCATCTTCCTTTCTTCATGGTTTGGTTTTTTCTGGTTCTTCGTCAAGTGACTGGTTTACATGGTCGTGATCTTGGTGTGGCTTAACCCTTAATTTTAGTGTAAGAAGCAGCAAGGTTTCATGGTGAACTCATCGTGTCTTTCTTTTTACTAAAACATACATTTATGTCAAACATCTCAATAGCTAGCTTAGATCGCGATAAACAGTTTAGCTTAATTAATGGCACTTCCAAAAATTTTTAGTTCTAATCATAAGTTCAAACTCTTTCAAGTATAAAATCATTTAGGATAAGTCCAGTCCTAGTCTCTCAATATAGAAATTAATTTGACAAAAATAAATCGTAAATGCAAAATGTCAGACTTGAAATAGTTGATAATTGAAAAAAAAAAGACTCGAACATTCTAAAATTATTTATACCGCTTAGTTTTTCATTAAAAAAAAATAAAGGAGGTGCAAATGCGCATTTAAGTGAAAACGATTTTGAATATGTGGGTGGTTGTTTAAGAGATCTAAGTCTTTACTCACTTGGACCAACAAAAATTGGTATTTATACAACTTCATTTCATTGCAATAATTCTAAAGAAAGTTCTAAATTAGTCCCAATCTGAGGTGGAAGGGACTATAGAGGATATAATGTTTCAAAGGACTTGCATAATTTAATGCTGAAGCATTTTAATCCTAAAAATTTGACACTTTAGAAGATGTATGCACATTGTCATGTTGAAAAATGAATGTGCATTTTCTATCAACAGCAATGCCCCTTAGTTGAATATATACAATGAGCTCATTTCGTATGGATAACATATAACATATTTAAAGGGACATATAATATATTATATATAACTAATTTTATTAAAAAATGTGTCAAACCTTTAGTTTTTTACTATTTATTTTTATCAATCGTTAGAAAATGCTATGTACAACATTGCCAAATGAGTCCAATATATTTTCCTTCAAGCTTTAGTTTCTTCTCTTCAGTAATGTTATTTTTCCTTTGTTTTTGTTAATTAAAAGCAAAAAAGACTGGGTCAAGAGGACCATTTAGTACTGGACATCATCAACCTATAACAACGATTTAAAACTTGATTGAGTTATTAACTAACAATCAAATTTAGCATACTTAATAGAATCATTTGCATCAATGCGTTGAATCTATAGTTTTGACAGATACAAATTCTCCTTTTCTTCTTAAGCATCCAATCAATCATTTTAGTTAGTGGACTTGAACGACAATTAATCACCAGTCCACTCACTTGTATATATACACATGAAATACAAGTTTTGAGATCCACATGACATGACATGACATTACAAAGCTTTGAACTACTGTTAGTTCTATCAGTCAATTGGTGAAAATCTTTTAATACAAAAATATTCTTTAGGTTAAGATGATTAATTACAAAACTTGTAATTTATTTGCACCGGAGACATTTTCAGTGCTAGATAGTCAAGAATTTGATTCCCAGCACTAAATCAAATATATATCTTCATGAAGTGATCATGAATGAAATTTGGAAGGAGAAAAAATATGATGCTTGTTTGCATTATTTAGCATATTGAGGATATACAGCTCAGAGTAAATGAGTACAATGAAGTTATAGCTAAAGTTGTTGCACTTTATAGGAGTTATTGTACTTTCAACAATGAATCTTTCTTCTGCATGTACACTGCATGCATGATCATCAGTACTGGTTTATCATTAACAGATGGTACCAACTATTCTTTTGGGAATTTTTTTTTGCATTACAGAGAAAGTAGAGCACAACAATTAACTTCAGGGATGATCAATTGAACTCATAAAGTGGGCCTGCATTTCTTTTTTGTTACACCACATGATATTCTTTAGACTTATCTCAATTCGAACCGAGTGAGACTCATATCGAAATAAACTTTTCTTATTGAGTCTTAAAATTACTATATATCCAGAAAAACGAACTCGAGACATTTAGTTAATAAAAGAGTCTTTATTACTCCACAACATTAATCTTCGGTGGTGGACCTGCATTTCCAAAGAAAGGCATGTAACACCATCTTCTTATTGTCGTCAACCTCAAGGCTTGGACTGTGCTTCATTGCAAATTGCAATCGCTTTCACATTTATTCATCCATGGCACTATCTGATAGTTCAATATGGAGTCCTAATTTCTTCAACTCAACTCATTTTTCAGAACAAAAAATATATAGACAATAATTCATGACTAGTTCAACAAAAAAATAATATTCTCTTTACTCATTTGTGTCTCTTTGTAGAATTTGATGCACTAGTCTGTGGCACCAGAACCATCATCCACACTTTGCACTAACCTCAATCAACCAAACTTTATCTCTTTCCATCTTCTGTTTTTTTGGGATGAGGCCACTGTCACACAAGTACCTTTCCAAATGAGAATTTCTGGTTTGTCACCGCATGCATTATTGTTTTCATTTTCTTGTGAATTCTTTAGCACTTGTTGCTCTCACCAATCCAATAAGAGTGAAGAACCAGACAGACAAAAATTAGTGCCATTTTCACTTCCATCACTCATTTCTCTAGTTATGGATAAAAATTACGAAATCAAATTTCCATTAAGTTTGTAGTTATTATAAAAGGAGTCTCTAGGCTTCCCCCTCCACATGGTTGTCATTTTCAGCTTACTTTAATTAATACACTCTCTGAAACACACTTGCTTGTACTCGGTGGCGGAATTAAGAATTAAAAGAGGTGGGGTTGGTGTTATCGGTGGACAGGCTACGCTCTAGGATGAAACACCAACTCCAATGGCAAAGGTCGAATTGACATAGAGGCGGTAGGAGTTCTTTGGATGTCCAGTGGGGTCGGCCGAGGTAGCTCCCTCCGCCGCTACATGTCCTTGTATCTTTCAATTTTAGTTTATTATTATTATTATTATTTTTATGCTATAAATGATAAATCTATTAGTTATTCCAAGTACTAGCGTACATATTTGGAAAGTGTTGATTTTATAATAAATATAAATATTCTATGAATCTACGTTTATTTAATACATTTAGAATAATATTTCATTCAAATTATACGCCTACAATACAATATCACTTTGTTTTGTAAGATGTTCCTAAATACCACTTAAAATGATATTTTAAATCTAATAAAAATAAAACACAGGAAAGTATGTGAAATTTCAATGAATTTGAACATTAAATAACAATTTTAATTAATAAAGCAAATGATAATTTAAGAAAATACATATATTTGTTCAAATATATTATATCTGAAAAGTGGTAATTACGCAATACACCTAAAAATTTTGCAATATTTATTCCGTACGGATATTGTATGCTTATTACAGATACACTTTACAATATTACGCGCGTGACTTTTCAGATTCACGGATATGTATTTTCAAATTCATGAAGTCTTGTTTATATGTTGTTGATTTGTTGTTAATGTTTTTTTTGTATTTGCAAATTCAAGACGTCTTGTTTATATGTTGTTTCTTATTTATATATTGTTTGAATGTTGTTTATATAATATTGATATTTTGTTTATATGTTATTTATATATTAAAAATAATATATAGACAAATCTGTAATTTATATGTTGTTAATTTATTATTTATATATTGTTTATATGTTGTTTATATCTTATTTATATGTTGTTTTCAACATAACAAGATATGCAACATATAAACAATATATCAACAATATATAAACAACATATAAATAATATATCAACAATATATAAATACCAAACAATATATAAATAATTTTTAAACAAGTCCTTAAATTTGTATTTTCAAATCCACCTCCACATTAACTTTTCATTAAACTTTCTCTCATTAAACCATTCATCTCCAATAGTTTGGATTATCGTTGGACTCTACTTTAGGACCCACAATCACTTTAATTTTCACTAATTTCTTTTTTCCCCTCTTTCTCTTTTTTCTTCAAAAGCAACAAAAATAAAAAATACATTAAACTATCCAATGCAATTCATTCTCCCACATTGGTGGTCTAATGGGAGTCTATTAGACCTATTAGACCACCAATGTGGATGCCCTAACGTTTAGTTTGAAAGTATAGGCTATGCTTTTATAAATTACGAACCAGCCCATTTCTATGTGAAAATAGCCCATTTGGAAGAGATAGTGTTGGCACCAATATACGGCCCAAAGTACTGGCCAGTGGCTATTATGAGGAGTGAGGAGTCCAGAAGGCCCCTAACTGGCACTGCCTATTAACGACCACCAACATAAACGATCTGTCATCTATTTTATGTACGACAAGGCGTATCTATATTCAACCGTTGTCTAGGTCAACGTCTTGTCCCCCAATGAGACGACGTCGTTCAAACCACGCGTCGTTTGGACAAATCTCCAGATTCTCCACTGATTAAGGCTCTCTGTAATCGGGTTAGGAACGGTAGTGGATCGGGATGTGTTACTGTGTCCAGGTCCACTAGGAGGACGGACTAGTTTTCAGGCGCGAAACATTTTTTTTGTTAAAAAAATATAATCTAACCGTTGGATCTGATTGATCCAACGATCAGATTTACTCAAACGGTAATATTGCCATTAGAGTACCGTTGGGGGCCAGAAAATTACCATTTTGGTCCCTAACGATTAGTTTTACCCATTTTCCTATAAATACCCATAAACATATTTTTTTTCTATCATTTTTTCACTTTAAACACCCATTTCTCTCCCACAAACTCTCTCAACTCTTAAAATTTCTCTCCAAATATTTTTTCAATGGATCCCAACTATTTTTCGATTATTTTTCAAACAACAAAAACAAAACAATGGAAGAATTTGCACTTGCAAATATTTCCTCCTCTTCTGATGACGAGGAGTACAAAAAAATTTGAGATAATTTCAAACAATCTATTTGAAATGATCCTGCTGAAGAAGAGAAGTTGAAATTAGTACAACAAACCATACTACATGATGAATTCTCTAGCCGACGCCGTGAAAAAAGACCAATACTCTATATTAACCGAGACCGCGCGAGTGGTCAGGAACAGTTAGTTCATGACTATTTTTCTGAAAAGCTCACCTACAATGATGATATTTTTTTGCGTAGGTTTCGTATGGGGATTTATTTTTGCTGATCGTGGAAGCCGTCGGAAATCACTCCGATTATTTTCGCCAAATCCTTGATGTGATTGGTTTCCCTAGTCTTTCATATATTATTATTTTATTTTAAAAAATTATGAACTTTATTTTAATATATTTTTTATTTTAATTTAATATTTTAATTTTAATGAATTATTTTTTTTAAATGAATACTTTTATTTTAATGAATTTAGAGTAAAAAGTATTAAATTAAGTAGTATATAAAAATTAAAAAATTAAAATTAAATTGTGTTTAATAAAAAATTGAGAAGACATTTTATAAAATTCTTAAATTATGAATAAAAAAATTAAAAACTAAAAATTATAAAATTTAATAAAATAATAATAAAAATATTAAACCGACCGCTGAGAGACCATGCTTTACCAGCCGCCTAAAAGAACCTCTTCTAAATGTAAGCATTAAACCCTGCGAAAACACACTCCAAACCTCTTCTCAGCTGCAGGAAACCAGAAAGAAGGAAGAAAATGGGGAAGCAAGGGCCATCCAATGATCTTATCCAAACCCTAGGAAACTTCACCAGCAAAGAAAACTGGGACAACTTCTTCACAATCCGAGGCACTGATGATTCCTTCGAATGGTACTCCGAGTGGGCCCACCTCAGCACCCCTCTCCTCTCTCTCCTCTCCAAACACGGCGGCTCTCCGCAGATTCTTGTTCCTGGGTGCGGGAATTCGCGAATGTCGGAGAACCTGTACGACGCCGGATTCAGGGATATCACCAACATCGATTTCTCTAAAGTTGTTTTTCCGATATGCTAAGGAGGAATGTGAGGGACCCATGCGGTGGCGCGTCATGGACATGACGCAAATGCAGTTTCCGGACGAGAGCTTTGATTTTGTTGTTGATAAAGGCGGTTTGGATGCCTTGATGGAGCCCGAGCTCGGGCCGAAGCTCGGAAGTCAGTATCTATCGGAGGTTTAGAAAATTTTAATACTTTAGCTCTTTTTTTCTTTTTTCCGAATTTTTTTGTGCAATTATACTAATTTCGTGGTTGTTGGACGTTGATAGGCGAAAAGAGTTCTGAAGTCCAGCGCGAAGTTTTTTTGTCTAACGCTAGCTGAATCTCATGTTCTAGGTACTTGTCCCTTGAGTGTTTTGTTGTGTATATACTTGACACTATTTGCTTTTTGCTGACAGTTTTTTTTTTTCTAATGTCTTCAGGTTTGCTTTTCTCTAAGTTGCGGTTTGGGTGGGATACGAGTGTGCAAGTGTTGTCACAGGAGCGATCTGGTAAACCTAGCCTTCGTACTTTTATGGTTGTCGCTGAGAAGCAGGAATATAGTGCTGTGCATCCAATAACGTCACGCTTTGATCATGCCTTTCTTGATTGTGTTGGGAATCAGGTAGCGAGACTCTTCTATTGTTTGAGACATTTCATTTGCTTATAATTGAATGCATGTTGTGCATTGTTCAAAGTTGTAAAAATGTTATTTTACTTATTGCTTAATTTTTGCATTGGATTTACATCTTAATGATTATAGAAGTGAAATGTCAACAATTTGTTGTGTAATTTTTGGGCCTTAGATTTTTATATGCCATCTTGGTATAAAGATCTCATGAATGATGTTTGAAGTTTTTGATCCTTTCTTAGGCTCTTGGACTTCACGAAGCCCTTGAAAATGAGAACAAAATTCGTAAAGATTACTCCAATGGTCCTGACATAATACACTCTCTTGAAGATCTTCAACTAGGAGCTAAGGGTGACTTGATTAAACTTAGTCCAGGTCGTCGGGTTCAACTCACTTTGGGTGAAACAGGTTCTCTCTTTAGTTACAGAGCCATACTTCTTGATGCCAAGGAAGGTTTTGGTCCTTTTTCATTTCAATGCGGCGTTTTCATAGTGCCTAAGGTATGCACTGCTGCAGATTTGTATGATTCATTTTGTGATTTAGTTGCATGTATGTCGAACTTGTGTAATTTCATAATTATCTCTGTTCTGATTTGACTTAGCAT
>CAODLS010992707.1:0-17002 GCA_948243855.1 Flueggea neowawraea | reverse complement strand
CTTTTCCATATTCTAGCATCATTATTCCAGAAGGAAATCTACATTCACGTGGCAAGTCCAAGAACAGAAGCTCATCGATGACACCACTGCCAAATTTGATTTCATTAAGTCTAGGAAGCACTTCAAAGGTTGCCTCTGTCATGTGTCAACAAGTTCAACAAAGACAGTTATTTTAATACAGAAAATTGCTAAACAAAAAAAAATGAAATGTTCAAAATAAAGCCAGACAACACCAGAAATAACTTTAGGGCAAAGAAAAAAAAAATTATTGAACACAGTTTTGAAAACCAATCCCAGAAGAAAAAAACTTGATATGTCATTAAAGCATCCAATTTCAAATAACACGTTTGGGCATGTATGATGACAGATAATATTATGGAATGCACGTCAAAATAAGACCTTGAGAAGCTTAAAAGCGAACAGATATAAATATTGGCATAACATATCTCAGGAAAAAAAGCATTGGTTATAGGAATGAAAGTATCAGAATTTAAGCGCAAGCCGCAGCTTTTAAGGGATCAAATTTCAAAAGAAAAAATAAAAACCGTGCAATAGAATGTTTTCTCTACTAATACAGCTCTCTTTACTCTGTAATAGTCAAGTTATAATCCAAATGCTAAAGAATGCAAACGAAAATCACGGTTTTCATTATGCAAAGGCCCAAATCACTTACCAAACCCTCTTCCAGATTTAGATCCGCAAATGTCACACTGCCATGCCTCCTAAAATATAAAGAAGGAAAGAGAATGAATTAACTATTAACAAAGAGCAAAGTCGAATATCTTAATGAATATAAATTTAATTCAAGTAATCTTCTTTTGCAACAAAAATTTAAATAAAACCTCAAGAGCAGAAGAACTGACCATAGCTGCCCGTGGGAAGACACCAAGGGCATGATGACCAACATTATCATATAATGACAAGCACCATCTTTTCTTTGAACGAGGAGAATAGTACTCTGCCACAAACTTCCTCCAATAAGCAATAGTGTTCTGTCAAAAACAAAAACTTGAAAGTTAATGCATTGGCCCATCTGTTTCTGCCAATAAAAAAACTAAGATATGAAGAGGTGTCAATTAAGGGCAGGAGAAAGCTATATACAACTGCATAATAACATTGAAAATGAACTCACAGCAGGCCGTTGTCTCTGATGATAAAGGTACTGCATCAACCGACGAGCACAAATGCCCCCATCATGAGGACGCTTCATAGCAGCCGCTGATTGCATAGCCTGTTGTTGCATTTGCTGCCTCAATTGCATCTGTTGTTGCTGCTGCTGCTGCTGCAGCTGGGCTCTTTGTAGTGGTGGCATAGATTGCAGAAGTTGTTGTTGTTGCCTCAGTCGTTGTTGATGAAGCAAAGTTTGTAGCTGATGATTTCGTCCTTGCAACTGCATGGAGTCTTGTCTCTGCAGCAGTTGTTGCAACATCTGCTGCTGCAGAATGTCTTCCTGTTTGATATCCAATCTTGGTTTCTTTTGCACTTGTGACAGATTATTGGGGTCCTGGAGGTAGGACCCAGGGCCCCGTGGACCCATAGGGATTGAAGCTTGCCCTGTTTGTGATGCAGGCAAGGATTTAGCACTGGAAGCACCTTGTTGCTGCAGCTGGCTTTGGTGCACTTGCTGTGCATTTGGATCTTGATGGTTTCCCTGTTGCACTATAGAGGAACCATCAACAACCGATGACCCAGAAATGCTTATATTGTTGGATGAAAAAGACATCGGAGATGCTGGTAAGCGCACATAGGACTCCGTATTAATGCTCGCACTTCTCTGCAAATGGGGGCCCCCTGAAAGTGCTGAATTTGCATCTGTGACCAACGAACTTGCTCCAACACTTGGTCCTGAGCTTGCGACACTGTTCAAAACCGCATTATTCATGTCCCCAGTAACCGGACCCAGATTAGGACGCCCAGTTCCGGGAATTGAATTGGATGAGTTGCCAAATGAAGAGGTCAAGTGAGAATTAACTACAGCCTGAGACTGCCCATCCCCCTGGAAGAAAATTCCGGAGCTCGAAGAAGATTGGGTTAAGCCTCCAGCCACACAAGAAGGTGCCATACTGGGCACCGCCCCTTGGTGGCTGGAATCTAAGTAGCTCTCCAGAGCCAGGCCTGACTGGTATTTACAATAATAAAATGACTCAATCCACTCAATATCATTAGAGGACAAAAAACACAGATAAATGAACCCAACAAGTTCACAAAATACAAATTCCCAGAAAACAGAATCACAACTCTCACTTCCCCACCCAAATAGAAATAAAATCCACTCCTTGTACAAACAAGTATCACTGATGAATGAGAGTGTATGTTGTCAAAAATCTACAACCCTGTTTCGATCTGTTTGAGCTTTCAACAATTTGTTGTAGGGATCTAAGCAATGATTAATAAACAACACAATCAGTAGAAAACAAAAAAAAAACACAACACCAAGCCAGTAAACTACTACAGTTTTTCTCAAAAACTCAAAACACTGCACAAAAAATCAAATCTTTGAAAAAGGTACATCTCAAAACAAAGAAGAAAATCATTACTTCCGAGTTGTGCTCCAAAAAAAAAACCCTAATTTCTAGCTAAACCAACCAAAAAAATATATCAAACATTCCCCACAACTTAAAGCCCGCTAAGTGGCATATCAGGTAAGGCAAAGCACAAGTGCACAACCTCTATTCATTAACACCTAATCAAGCTAAAATGATGCTAAAGACACGCATTTAGACTTAATAAAGAGAAACTAACTCAAATCAGAACCAAATAACACTCACCCCAAATTAAAAGACTGAACCGTCTAAACTTGATGAAAGAATTTGAATAGAAAATAACTCAAGGATCAACATGAAAGCAAGGAGAACAGTACAATTACTGAATCATTAAGCATAAACACTGAGTTTTCCAGCTCCTAGCATCATCGATCACAGTCCATACTTCAGGAAAAAAGGACTATCAAATCAACAAAAAAAAGAAGAACTAATATAAATAATTTAATATTTACATAGAAATGAAAATAGAGAAAGTACTAACCTCGAAACGGCGAGCTGGATAAAGCGAAACGTTACTTTATTTCTCTCAAATTGGAAACTGAAATCAGAGAGAGAGAGGGAGACAGCGAGAGAGAGAGAGAGTTTTCGAGGACGCCGTTTATATCCCTAGCGGGAATTGCAGAGCCGTACTGACCGGCTGCACCGGTAGCCAGCCTCTGTGTGACCGGCTATTTTGGGTGTAGCATGACACGTGTTGGTGTTGAGATGTTGTTACGTAGTCGGTGGTAGATCGGGCGGTGGCGAAGCGAGCTCGTTTGTCACGTGGCGATATATGATTGGTCTATCTGAAGGTTTGCCTGTGGAAAACTGCCAGGATGTTATCTGGGAGGAATACGTTGCGACCCATCGTTTTATGAGTTATTGATCGATGGTTGCCACGTCATAGGAAAGGGGACACGAGAGGTAATTTTTAAGACATATGTGGATGGTTTTGTAAAGGGTTAATTACTTTGCGGTACCTGAGTTCCATGAATTCTTGGATTACATCTGTCTTTTTACAAGCTCCTATGCAATCCCTGAAGTTTCTCTATGTTAATCCAAACCAACGACAAACATGAATTTGGCTGATGTGGCATGTATTTCAGCTAAAAGTAATTTTTAAATGCAAAAATACCTAGACCTTTCAAGTCCTCTCACCTCTCTCTAACTCTTTCATATTTGGTTTGTCAATCTATGGCTTTAATGACTGGCTTTGTCTCTCCCAGTAATGTTGTTGTTGTGTGGATTATTTAGTTATTTTGTTATGTATTGTTTTTGCTATATTTTGATTATCATGTAACATGATCAACGATCTATTTGTTGCAACATATATTTCCATGTCTAAGTAGTTACTTTGATCTTTGTATTGATGCTTCATGATATGAAATGAAGTTTATTCCCTTCCAAAAAAAATACAAGATACCCCTTTTTCTAATTGTCAACATTTGATATGTATATCTCTTATCTCTCTCTCTCATTGTCTTTAAAGTCAATTCATTCATAGACTATTAGTATGATTAATTATGTTGAAAACTCAAAATAATATCTTAAACATTTTAATAACATAACTATGCATCACACATCAATTAACAATTAACTCGAAAACCCACACCAAGAACCAATTATTCTTTCACCAAACAAGACCTATTGCTTTAACATAATATCACAAATTACAAATCATATGTCATTGAATGCATAGTAACAAAAATCAGAAAATTACGAATCATTTATATTTGAACCAATCAAGAGCAAAAATGAAGAACTTGTTTTAAACACACAAATCACATATCATCCAACATACTTTCGCTGAAAAACAAAAAAAAATCGATTCCTCCAGATCAATGCAAAATTTGCGAAATCCACAACTTTGTAATTCCATTAGACATCTTTGATTTCTATAAACCCATATTTTTGCAAATCCACTAGGACATTGAACTTATATTTTCTATAAATCCATTTCGCATCTATGTTTTTTAGAAGCCTTTGAAGCCACCCAAGAATGAAAAGAGAAAAGGAAGAAGAGTCACCAGAATATTAAGAAATTAAACTTTAATTCTCATAATCTCTTTTTCCACTAAATGAAGCCTATAAATTAACACGTACCCTACAGTCACACATCTCCGATGATGAAATCAACGACAAATCCAAAACAAGCCTCTTGCAACCCTAATTTGCACTTTTCATTTCTCTACTCGTATTGGTAGAATTGCACCTTTGTTTTATTTAACCAAACAAAAATGATTGGTGGAGGAGAAAGTATAGTGACAGAGAGTGGTGGAGGAGAATAAGACAAGGTGCAAAAGTGGTTGAAGAGATAGTGTAATGAAGGGGATTGGTGGAGATACAGAAAAGTCATTTTTGTTAAATTGAATATCACGAGTAAAATAGACTTTATCTTATTTTCCGTCGCATTTAATTGACAAGAATTGGCAAAGAGAAATTTTAGGGACCATATAAGAGCTTTTAGGAAAGGTAGGGGTAAACTAGAAGATTTCATCCAACCCAATGAACCATACGTTAATTGACCTTTATAGGAATTAAAAGCTATATTTGCGTGATAATGGTGCTTTACACGTTAAAAATGCGGAAGGGCAGCATAGCCCGTACAGTATTAGGGCTTAAGCATTACATTACACGGTTAATGACTGATATATCATTAGTGTCATCTAACATGAAATGAGCTTAAAACATCGTAATAAAGCTTTGATGGCGTATATCTCTCCTTAATAAACCGGTTTACAAAAACTGAAAAGAAATTTGGCATCAATGACAATCAGAAACAATATCACTTATATATTTCGGGACTTATTTGGATTTGTCTGTTAAAGAGTAAATTGTGTGGATAAAAGTTTGGGATAGTAGCATATTTTGCATTTAGCATACATTATATAATATAATAGTTTTTGTTGGATGTGAATAGTAAAAACTAAATATGATGTGAACTGTTTAGTTTTATATATGTATGTGAAATTCCATTTTAAACCTTCTTTTAATCACACAAATTAATTAAAAAAATGAGCATAAGAGTATATTTGTAATTGTAACTTATTAATGTATTTAAATTAGTGTAGTTTAAAAAAGATGTTATATACTATATACTAGTGGATACCAAATAAGCATATTTTGTATTTAATGTACTATATGCTCCTAATATGTTAGGGGCTTGTTTGGCACAATCCAGCAGGTAGTATTTTAGCAGCAGGTAGCATTTTTCCTACAGGCTTGTTTGGTCCAAGCATAGCAGTTTCAATTTTAATCAAGCAATCATCAGTGTCAGCATAAGAATTTACATTTTTACCCTCCTTTCCCTATGATCTGAAAATGCAAACTCTGCAACCATTCTTTTTTTTTTTTAAAACGCAAGGATATTTCTGAGATTTTATAAATAATAATAACAAACAAAAATATTTACATCACTTTTAATTTTTACTGTTATAATATACAAAAAATTTTATGTACTATATACTAAATGTAAAAAATATTACATTACTAAACGAGTCCTATATAGTCATGGTTGCCAAACAAGACTAAATAATTAAAATAATATATTTTTATACTTTATGTTATATTTGTTATATGCTATTTAAATTTTTTGGGGTTGTTTCTCCCCACATGACAAATCTTTTATTTGAAACAATTTATGCTCACAACGGATTGTTGGTAAATTTTAGACAAATCATTTCGTTTATTTCCGGAAAATAGCATACACATGCTTGTATATATTTTACACTACAATTTAGTGTAACAATATTGTTTGAATTTGATCATCGGCAATGTTATCGCCGATATCAAGGAAACACAATAATTTATGAATTTCGATATTGAAATGAAAAACAACATGGAGTATAATTCTCCACATCTCTCTCTTAGTTGATCATTTACATATATTCTTTTTATTTTCACATTGTATTATGACAGAAAATACTGAATAATTATGATAACTTGCAAACCGGTCAAAATAATTGACTCGGCATAATTCATTGGCCATTCCACATAGGCATACCATAGACTTGACCTAGACCAATGGAACTCCCGGTAAGACACCAAATACCAAACATTCCATCTAGTTTTTCGTTTTCTACTCTTACCTTCTTTTTGACGTCTCAGATTATTGAGTTTTTTTTATCATTGAGTTTTTTTTATTGGATCTCAATCCAATATGGGAAGGCACTAAACGCATGCACCCAGTTTTTCCGTGCATGCCGTCGGTTTCGATTCCGGAATGTGAAGCCATCCACACGGGCACCAACCGTTGGGCCAAGCGGCCCTCGGCTCAAATTATTGAATTTTATCAGCTCATAATAATGAAATTAATCATCGGTTAGTCATTTTTTCCAGGCATCTAGACAAGTCTATCATTTAAACCCACCGTTTTACCTAATACTATAGTGGATTGTTGCATATTTTTCAAAGAAATTAAACATCTAAATTGTAAATTTATTAACATACACATCCAACTGCTTAATTAATTTTAGGTGACAATATTCTCACTGCTTAACATTGACCTGAAAATTCTTTATTTGGGCCCTTTCTCAAATTGACCACCTACAGCTCTTTTGACTATATAAAATTAGACCATAACATAGTTTATACACCCATGATTTTCAAAGGTATATATCTTCATTATAAAATAATAAGTTAAAAAATAGTATTTAAGAAAAAAACAGAATTGTTTGGTGGTCGTGGATAATTTCTTCCCGTTTTATTCCTTCTTCTTAAAGTTATTATTAAGGCTATAGATCTTTTGAGGAGTATCCAAAATAAAATTTGTAAACATCATTAAAGAAAATAGAAGTATTAGATAGGACTGGCATAAAATCCTCTAACCTATTGCAGTTACAGAGGGACCGGAGCACATGAAACTCACCTAATAATTTTCTAGAAGAAAAGAGTAAAGTGCTACAAGTTGGTCCACATGCATAAACACGGAAATCAACGGTGGGCTCCAAATTTTGACCGAATCATTACAATCGTTGGATCAACTAAATATATTTCCACAGTTAACTTTTGGTTGGTCTATAGAGAATCAAACTCACATTATTAAAAACCACGCAATCATTATTGTCGATTTGTTTCTTTATTCCATTTGGGCCAAGTACAGGCCCATGTCGAGATCTATCTGATTCGATAAACATTTTAAAAATAGAAATAAAAAAAAAATTGGAAAGATTTCGTCATTCCAAACGACGGGGAAGAAGATGAGGGCTCTATCTATCGATCCGTTAATTCAGTTGAAGATTCGTTATCAATTTGGCGCCAAAATCAGCGGAAAATCCAGAACTAGAATAGTTGTTCTCGCCGGCGATTCTTCCGGTATTCCTTTACGTCGTTATGAAAAAATTCTCAGTTTTATCAAGTGATTCTTGATGGAGTGTAGGAATTCCTGGACTGGACGAGTCATATTTACCTAGATGGATCGGGTAAGGATTCGGGTCGCTTCTGCTGCTGAACCACTTCGTTGGCTCCGGTTCAGCTACCACTCCGGGGCAGCTGGTATGTATCTAGATTTACATTTAATTGTTCTGGTCTTTTGGTTTGATATTTATTTATTTTGGAGCAGAGGACGGAGGCGTTGGGCCTTTCTTTGGCAGCATTCTCTATCGCTCTACCTTATTTTGGAAGATTTCTCAAGGTATTGTGATAATTCTTTAACCGTGATTTCATCGCCGTCGTGGTGTTTGGCGTCGCTGTTGTTAGTTTTCTATTCAAGTAATTAGTTCCAGTTAGGTCTTTGGATTGCAGTTGATCTTTGGGCCAACTTGTAATGATTTAGCAATGCCTACTTAGGACTTCTCATAAAACGATAGCGTGCACAATGTTACAGGGTGCTAATCCAGTTGAGCAGAAAACTCTTCCTCAAGGTACTGAGCAGATTTTTTTGATGGCAGAGAACATCTCTCATAGTCAAAAGGAGGATTTGGCTTGGGCCACTTATGTATTGCTGCGCAACACAAACAGCTATGCTGTGGTAATCATCTACATGTCCCAAATGAGTTTTGTGGAATGTGTTTTAGCAGCAGTTTAATTAACTTAGTGCAGTCTGAGTTATGTAATTAATTCAAATTTGCAGTTAATATCTGTCCAAGGTAAACTATGTGTTCATGGATTCTGGAACATACCAAACAATGTCCCAAAACCTGATGTACTCGATTGGTTTGAGAAACAGATGGAAGATATTGGTTTATCTGACTTGAAGGAAGAACTTTACTTTCCTCAGAGTGCAGGTAAAATGTGGATTAGCCATAGTCTTTGACGAATTTTTATGCTATGTTCATGTGAAATCTTTTTATATTTGGCATAAAGGGAACCCATAATAGTTTTAAGCAAATGATTTCAAACACATAAATATATTTTCTGAATTTGATAAATATATTTTCTGAATTTTACTTAATCCAAGAGATAATTAAAAGTTATTCAAGTCCAATTTGTTATTCAGCCCTTGATTTTGCAGCAGTTCTTTTGTGTTTTAATCTTTTTAAAAATGATCAAGAATACTTTCTGCAAGTCCGCTTTCTTTTATTTGGCACCCCATGTCGTAGTCTAGATGTTTCTATTTTGAGTTTTGGGGTCATGGCCATACTTCAGAAACTATTAGTAGTATTCCAATTTCTTTATACCCATAAAACTAGCGAATTCTAACATGTAGAACTTGTTGGTGATCATGGTAAAATTATTTAACATAAATGGTTTGTTTGAAATTTCTAAAAGCAATAATAAATATTATTTCCCTATTACGAGAAAATTTATTCTAACAGAACAATAATATTGTGATTATTGTTCTTATTTCTACAAGCTGAAAATGATCCAATGACTTCTTGCTCCGTATATCAGATTTTGGATTTTGGGAGATCTTCCCCAAGGGTACTCAATCTCTATTGGTGGAACCGGTGCTTCAGGCAAAAGACCAAATAGCAAATGTGGAAAAGACTGAAGGTTTTATTATTTTGGCTTCAAGCTTGGGCTATGCATATAGTGATAAAGAAAGAGCCTGGATAAAAGCCATTGCAAACAAATTTAGAGGTAACAATGTCCGTTTGCAATTGTAATGAACCTTTGACTTAGCTTTGAAGATGCAGTAGAAATGGCTAAAGCCTTTTTTTTTTTGTCTTTTTGTTAAAAAAAAATTCTTCCATTTTTTCTTTTCACATGCCAGTGCCCCTACTTAGTCATGTGGTTCGTGGAAACTGGCTATTGTTTTTCTAGTTCAATATGTTCTTAGCTACATTAAAGAATGTAATGCAAAAATTCGTGGACCCTTGTGTTCTTGATAGCAAACAATCAGTATACATTCAAGTTATGGTGTTACTTGCTTGCAACCCAATAACTTTGAGTGTTAATCACTCTTTGAGTCCACAATTTTAGGTTCTTCTTGTGAATAACAGCTGAAAACTTTATAAATTTCAGCAAATCATAACCGATAAGTGAGAGTGCTAATTTTATCAAATTGAGGGCTGATCTTATTCAATGAATTTAGCTTGAAGGGTAGATGTCATATTTAATAGGCTATATAATTCAACTAGCTCTCAGTTTGTAGGAATTGAATCTTTTCTTAAATTATACTTAAAGGCATAAACTTAATATGTAAAGTTCTGGTGAGGGTACTTTTGAAAAGATAAAGCTTCTAAGCCTTCATAAGATATATGTTTTAGAGCATATCATATATTGAAAAATGAGAGCTAGGCAAGACTTGGTGTTCATTCAAGTATTTTAGACAAAAGCTGAGGGAAATCATTGCTTAACTTAATAGACCATTTAACTTTGAGATTACATTGCATCAAAATCTTGAATAATGGAAGTGATTGGTGTTTCCATGTCTGTTTTGGATATAATTTTTGAACTATTTGTCTGCATGATGACATGGCCTCCTTTTTCGTCTGTAATTTATATTTTGGCTATTGCTGATGACACTGCAAAATTTGGCTTCTCATAAAAACTTCTCCAAGCCATACACCAGATTCTGCCATGAGAACAAACATTAAAGGTTTGGTGTACTTCAAGGTTGCTGGATGAGGAAGTCTCAAGCAAAAGAGAGAAATTATTGTGCAAGTGGACTGTTACCTTAAGACGGACCACCTTTCTAATAGCCAAGATTAGTCCAGGCATTAGGCACTGCACGTCAGTTATATCATGTTTGATGGAGTAAACCTGTAACCAGCAGGGGTGGCAGCTGAATTGTCATGATGCTAAAGTATTCTTTGAACTTGTTTATGAATGAAAGGTGAACCAGAAATACCTCTCCTGGGCCTGAGAAGTAAACGGTTGTGCTAGACGGAAGTCCAGGTAGGATCAAGCTATGAACCCTAACCCCATCTTCTCCGACCACTTGGCCCCTTGCCTGCAAGGTTTGTTTACAAAACGTGATTCACCTAATTCACATGAACTCTACTAGGATCGAAGTTGTAAAATGTACACGCATCTATTTGATATCCCATATTGACACCATTGCCTTTAATTTAACTTGAGGTTTTCATTCTGTCAGCCCATCTTTCTTCATCACATTTTTTTCATTCTTTTGTGAGCTTAAGTGTTGTTTTCTTACTCTTTTTCCTCTGCCTTACCAGTTCGAGAGATGTAGATATTTTTACCGGCCAGAAAATGAATAACTATTGTAAAATTTGAAACCAATAGGGCAATGGCGTGAAGTTAATCTTGATATATGTGCCTACCAAAATATCTGTTGATATATCTTCTCTGTTGTATATCTGTCCCAGGTTAGAGAGATTCTTTCCAATTTGTACAGCATCCAGTGATGGAAGATCCTGCATGCACAGAAGACAATCCAATGTTTCATGAGCAAGGTTTGACTACTTTAGTTTTATTTATCTTATAAACGTGATTCATGTGATGAGACGCAGAGCAGCAGCCTCATAAAGACATATATTCTATCCTCGTGCTCCATCTCAACCTTTATTTGCCTTTGTCTCAACTTCTTGTTTATGTTCTTATGAAAATTGCTATCTATTATTGACTGCTAGTGTGAAATACTGCAGCTATAATTTGACTTACTGTTGCATTTGCCCTTGATTCCACAATTTCTACATTGTTGTAATGGAAGGATGCTGAAATGGCAGCTTGCTGGAGTAGTATGGATCCTATGGATAGCGTTGGTGCAACCAGACAACGCTGCCACTAGTGCAATGTAATTTAAATGCAGCAAACAGCTTGATTGAGAAGACACTGCTCTAGTGAACATCTCAACTTACTTTAGGTACGCAACAGCATAAATAAAAGTTCAGCTGTAAAAATGGCTCACCCCGTGCTCACCGTGCTAGCCTTCTCACATAATGCAGACAACGCAGTGATCGTATCTACTTTAATCCGAGGCACATACACTACACTCTTCATGCCAAATGCCGTTGCCTAGCAAGGTACAAACACATGAAGTTGGTTACATTATTATTACTGAGTTTCTTTCTAGAAATGGTATGTAGAAGTTTCATATAAGTATTTGAACCTGTTTCACATTGTCGTAAACAGTAGAAGGGTCAGTGAAATCAATGACTACTCCTGTTTGTTTCGACTGCCAGTAAGCCAAAACAGCATACATGATGAGTTAGAGAGCATAATGCTTATCTTTGCTTATCAATTGCAGATGTCACTTTGGCGTTTTGCCTGAGAAATTGAACCGAATACCATTGCGAGATCATTCATTATAGGTATTTCCAGTGGCTCTTCCATATCAGAGACCTGCATCAAAGCGAATATGATGAGCTACCCAACAAGCCGAAAAAAAGTCTTTAAATCAGAGCCATTGTGGACAACAACCTTTCCAATGTCTTCTCCAACAAAATGAGTGTCAACTGCACCTGCCATTTCCATTCCTCTTGCTTTGGTCACTGCAACTACTGCTGCTCTTCCTATTTCTTTTGCTGCTCCGTTTATAACTACCTGTAGGGTGAAAAAGAAATAAATGATGGTCGGCCTCCATTCAAGTTGCCTACGTTTATATCAACATCAGGTGAGGCAATTGAACTGTTACTTTGATATTGCTCTGAGGAGGTTGCATTGCGCATGATATACAAGGCCGGGAAGTCTTGACTTTATGAATTGTAAACTGAAAATGGCTGCTTAAGGCTGCCATGGTTTCTCAAAGTTCTAGTCTTCTTCCTTTTGAACTCTATAGTCAATGTGGTTGAGTTTTCTTTCTAAGCCATGTGCTGCATTTGTTTCCAAGATAAGGTTCTCTCTCTTTTGATGCGCCTTGTTTGGAGGTATCTATGATAATGACCCGCTGTTGTAAGGTTATGCAAAACTGTAACTTTTAGCGGTATCGCCAGAATTGTTTAAGTTAATACGGCGCAGCAATAAATTCTGAAGTTTGAGCTGGTTCATATATACTCAAGGAATAGTGAGTAGTGACCAAAAGATGAATACTCAAGCAACACGGAAGAGAAGAGACCCAAAGATAATAGACCTAAAATGAATATGCACTTCATCTGTGACAAGGCTATGCGGTGTTAATGACCGATCAGAAATGAATGGTCCGGAGAAGTTGTATTCGATAAGTGATGTTCTATATTATTAGAGCCAACTGTGTAAATTGTAATCAAAGAAGTTCCCAACTTCGGCCCGAAAAGGGTAGTCAAAGAAGTTACAGTTCATCAACTGTGACTTAATGAGCCTGGCAATTAGTGGGCTCAAGTAACCTTTACAGTCTCTGTTGCACCCATTTCAGAATTGTCAAATGAACGCAAGCAAACATGCGAAAGTATTTATTTGTAGAAGATTGACAGATTGATCGTAGAAGCAGATTGTAAATTAGTAAATTGTATGTTAAACAAAAGGGAAGTAACATTGTTTATAAGAATTACAATGAACAATTTCAGGATTATTTACTATATCATTATATTAAATGCTATTAAATATATTAATACATTCTAAATGTTTAGCTTTTTAGTAATAGGAAGTGTTTGATTGAAAAAGGGGTGTGGTTTGATATTGACGGGAAGCTAAAGGGAGGACAGAAAATGGGTCTGATATTCTGATGGCTAATTTGAGGTTGTACATGACACGTAAGATTTGATTCATTTGTTGATCATAAGAAGGAAGGCCACATATACATATCACTTTTAGTTAGTAATAATTATAAATCTAACAATATGACATGAAAAGCAAAAAGAAATTTAATATAAAAGAGACAGAAGCAAAAGCAATGGTAACCCACTGACGTCAAAGACCAATTGGTTAGGCTGTAAGAGTAGAGGAAGCAATCCCATCCCCATTGATAGTTTCCTTCTAACTCCATACTCATTCTGTTTTCTTTTCTTTAGTTTTTTTCTTTTTCCGTTAACCTCAGATGCTGTGGCCTAATTACGTTCTAATTACATACTTACCATAATTAATTATTTGGAAGATTTATCTAGCTAATTTCCTTTGATTAACGAAACTTTCTAGCTAATTCCCTTTGATTAACGCAACTTACTTAATTTCAACCGAATTCAAAAGAGCATTTTATCAATTAAAAAATCAAAATCATAGTTGTTTCTTTTTATCTTATCCATGTTAGGGCTCAAACACTTAAACAAACCCACATAAAAAAATAAATAATAGAGAAAAAGAGAAAAAAAAATTAACATGGTTTGGTTCCTCAATAGACCTACGTCCACGAATTCCACTAAAATAATATTACAATATTTAAACGGACAAAATTGTAAAAATTATCTCCATTCTCACAAACCCAAGCCTACTCTATCTAATTAGTTAACCTAAGATTTGTGATACCAAATAACTTGAGTTTAATGTCTATTTATAAGGGAAAAATCGGTTCTCACTCTTACATCTAAATAATGTGGGAGAAAATATTTCTCCAAACCCACTCTTAAACAATATGGAATTTTCTCCCTCTACCCAAATCCCCACATATCTCAACAATATTAGAAAACTAAACTCTCTTTGCAATCTTCGTCTTCTTCATTCTGTTGCTTTCATTGCTAAGAAAACACACATCCAAATAATAAATATTCTTCTCCTTCTTTCTTCCTTGCAATATCAAGCTATCACATCTAAATACCTTGCAGAAATCCTCGTCACCAATATACGTGTACCCACGAGATGTCAATCCACCCAAAGATATTATATTGGCTCTTGCATTAGGTACATACTTCATATCAGCAAGTGTTTTGACAACATCATTATGGAGCTTTAGGCGAACTTTTCCAACGCCCTCAATCTTCAACTTTGAATTGCTCGCGTCATGAATGTAGCCAAAATCTTCTTCTTTTTGCAAAGAGTCAAACGAAGCTCGATCTCTACAAATATGCATATCAGCAGCAGAATCTAACACCCAACTAGAATAATATTCAACAAGATCATTAGTAGCAGTCAACACTAGCTGATTATAATCATCAACCACATTAACTGAAGAATCACCAACTTTCTGCTTACCTTTCTCATCCCTTTCAGACTTTTCAAGTCTTGTTTAAACTGTGGGCAGCGAGATTGCATGTGACTGATTTCTCCACAATAATAGCACTCAACAGTACTCATGTCTCTAGGCTGATATCTCGATCTTCACCACGGTCACCCTTTTTGTGATTCCTCCCTCTTTCGTCATTCCCTGCAGCTATGAGTATTTGAGGACCACCGCCATCTTCTCTCATCATTCTCTCATTCTCCTTCAAGACCGTCATCACATCATTCAACTGCAACGTGTTTTTCCCTACCAACATCGTTTGCACCAACGACTTGAAGGATTTAGACAATGATGCTAACAGGAGTAATGACTGCTCCTCCTCCTTAATTTCCTCACCTAAATTCAATAGCTGACAAACTAACTGGTTAAAATTATTAATGTGGTCATAAATATTACTTCCTTCATCCATTCTCAAAGTATACAAATTCATCTTCAGACACAATCGGTTAGTCAACAACTTCGATAAATAAGTGCTCTCCAACTTCTTCCACAAAGCTTTAGAAGATGTCTCCTTCTTCACGATAATTTTGATTTGGAGAGCAAGTGTTAACCTGATAGTGCTGATAGCTTTTCTCTGAATGGTACTCCAATCTCCATCCTTCATACTATTAGACTTCTCATCCTCCAAAGTGATGTCAAGACCCTGCTACACCAAATAGTCTTGAATCGTGCTCTGAAATAGCGTGAAATCGCTTCGTCCATCAAGCAACAGAACCTTATACTTCAATGTCGTAGTTGACATCTTCTCGACAACCCACTTCTACTCTTTCTCTATTCTCCTCCCTTGAACGAAACTCTCGCTCTGATACCACTTGTTAGGGTCCAAACAATCAAACAAATCCACACAAAAAAATAATAGAGAAAAAGAGAAAACCACACAAAGAAATTTTTAACGTGGTTCGGTCTCTCAGTAGACCTACGTCCAAGAACTCCACTAAAATAATATTTCAATTTTTAAACGGACAAAATTGTAAAAATCATCTTCACTCTCACAAACCCAAGTCCACTATATCTAATTAGTTAGCCTAGGATTTATGATACCAAATAAACTGGGCTCAATGCCTATTTATAAGGGGAAAAACCCCTTCCCACTCTTACATCTAAGCAATGTGAGAGAAAACATTTCTCCAAACTCACTCTTAAACAATGTGGGATTTGGGGAGTTTTCCCAACAATCCGTTCTATATAATCTACTTAATGTAATAAACAACCATCCGTTTATATTGTATACTATTTAATTTATGAAACACGCTTAAGCTTTGCTAATTGGAAATTGTTTTAACGTCTTCACAGACATTGAATGAATTATAAGTAAGATTTAGATAATTTAATCAAGCTTTACCATCTAGTTAATCAGAAGATGCACCTCATGAGGCCTGCCAATATTGTTAATGGAATTGGTCAGATTTTGCAATATCGTTTTGGACTTTTGGTTGTCAGTCGACGTCTTTTTCTTTAATTGTTAGGAGGATTCATATTCAAAACTAGTTTTTTCGTTTGTTATCTAGTGGTTGGTTATCCATTTTCAAAAACCAAAATGAAAAGGTAATTAAATTTGGGAAACTAAGATGAAGCAAAAGAATAGATTATAGATGATTAATCAAGAAAGAAACAACCTAATATAAGGACCCTCTACCAAGTACCAACCCATAAAAGCATTTTTAGCAAAAAAAAAACGTTCGTAGTTTTTGCGACATTGTAATATTTGTTTAGTCAACAACATGGTTGGCATAGAATACCTAATTATGTAAATTTGATGATATGGTATATTTGGATGGTGATTGCATTTCTACTGCTTGAAACCCAATGAAATTGAGTACTCTTGATTTGACCAACAACGCTGTTTAAATGAGACTTTCCATCAACAATGGACCACATTAATTATACTATGTGTATATATATTTTGGTTACACATTACCATATATATTGTAATAACTTGAATATTTTTGACTAATTTTGGGTAAATTTTTCATTGAAATTTTTTTTCGAATTAATTATTTTTGAATGATTAATTTTAATTTAAAATATCATTAAATTAATTAATGATATTTTTTGGAGTATAAATATT
>CAODLS010992628.1:0-17667 GCA_948243855.1 Flueggea neowawraea | reverse complement strand
TATTATGATGATGATGGAGAAAGGAGGAGAAGTACGTACGGATGGAGGAAATGCTCGAAAAGCCAGGCTCGCAAAATGTTGACAGAACGTTCGGGCAAGCCTCGCTGTGGCCTCCAAGCTTCTTGTTCCATCATACCCATTTGATGAAATGCTCTTTGCTGTCTCAAGCTTTGTTCTAGTAACCTTAACCTTGGTGTCTCTCCTTTGGTTATGCCTGAAGGTCCGGCTCCGTCTTTCTCTCCGAGCAGCTCGCAACTGTGCTTCAATTGTGCCGCTATTGCGTCCTTAAGACACCGGAAATGCCTCGACATTGCCTTCTGCGCGAGGGCAGTGTACGGCACCGCTGCGCCGAAACCCATGACGAGGTCGAACGAGTTCACCACCATTTGCATTTGTTCGCAGTAATGGTTGTATCTCCGATCCACCTGGAATTATAATGCAACAATAATTAGGTGTTGTGTACACAATATAACACGGTCGTAAATTAATAATTAGGTGTTGTGTACTAATATAAGGACAAGCCGGTTCATAATGACATTAAAATCAGAATCATTAGAAAAATAAAGAGAAGTAATTGCCGATAGTCCGTTGGGTTACTAATCGACAGTCAATATCATGAAAACCAAATAGCACCAAAAAAGGAGGAAAAATCGTATCGCACTCGACTACGAAATGAGAAGGACGAGCACGATGGAAAGGAAAGAAAATTGGAAAGAAGAGAATTAATAATAATCATGTAGCCCTAGTACGTGTCCGCAAGATTGACATTCATGAAACTCACAGGTACCAATTTCAGAAATTTTAGTACCCCAGATAATAATTTAATAAGGGCTTTTGTTGCCAATAAAGGGATGAGTGAATGAGAAGAAGATAGAATATCCGATTGTTTCTTTCCCTTGCAATCTTTTCCCAAAACAGCCAATTAACAGGCTTGCTTGTGAGTATGCATAAACAATTTTTTTTAAAAAAAAAAGATTGGAAAATTACCCTTCTGAGGTCAACTAAGATATATTATGAATCCTCATATTTTTTTCGAGTGTGTGTCAAGAAGATCCTTACGTGCCAAGGTGGCTTAATGGGTCATCTTCCAAATCAGGAGGAACGTCGGATTCTTGCTGGAGGTATACCTCTATTACTACTCTCTCATGTTTTACCAAACCAAAAAAACACTCTCACTAAACGTTGATTAATTAAAATAATTCAGAAAAAAAAAAGAATCAATGGTGACCAATCCAACTCCACCTACTAGATCCTATAGTACCTTCCCTATTTCACCAGCCGGCTTTTCTCTACTTGGATTTTAAAAACTTGACCAAAACTTGCTGGAATTTTTTTCTAAGTAATGACTGACTAAATAATCAAGTTAATTATGATTAAGTGAGTCTTGACTCTTGAAGGAGGGAGAAAGATCGAATTAATTGAATTTAAAAAAAAAACTGAAAGTTTAATTGGAGAGAGAAAAGAGATTAATTTACATGCCTCATCAAGCATGGATAGTAGTTTGACCTTCCTTCTCTGATGCTCAATCCTATCTGCTGCTGATAATGGAGGAAAATCCTTTGTTGACGAAGAAGAACCGCCGCCTCCGCCGCCGCTGCCAGAACCGGGATTATTTGAACTAGGGTTTGAGTTATTCCTACCAAAATTTTTTTTCTTGAATTCACCTCTCCCAACACTACAAAACTCCTCCAACAATTCTTGGGCTGCTTTGACATACTTGGAATTTCTCAATACATTCACGACCCCTAATGAAGAAGACGGTCCGTACCCCACATGAATTTGATGGCTCTGACCAACTCCACCACCGCCACCAACGGTTGCTTGTAAATGCAATGCCTGGTGATGTTGATGTTGTTGATGAGTTCCCAAATTCTTGTAATATTGTGCAGCAGTACTGGATGACGACCCACCACCTGCTTGATTGAAATACAGTAACCCACCCTCACCAAATCTCAATTCCTCCGCTTTACCTGCTTCTAAGTGCTGTAAAGAAGACGACAACGACAAGGAAAGACCTTGACCTTCCACAACATGACTCCCAATCTCGGTAGGGTTACTAAGATGATGATGAGAAACATTGGTGGTGTTGGCTCCTTCATGGGCACTATCAGGAACCCATGTGAATTGCGGTGAAGGTATCACACTACCCGCCCCGAACCCGGCTCCTCCGGTGGTACCAAACCCTTGAAGCGAACTAGAAGGATTTGGTAACAACATGTGGAGGGTAGAAGTTGTAGAAGGCGGCTGAGGAGGAGGAGGAGGATGAGAAGGAGAAGGTGAGGGTGACCTCGGTTGCGGATTCATTAGAAAAAGCTGCATGGCAGCCGCTGAATCGGCGGCATTAATGCTCGATATCTGATGCTGTTGGTGTTGATGATGATGATGAGAGAGAGTCGTAACAGTACTGTCTCGGTTATTATGATTCTTTGAATTACTGCTACTACTGTACCACTCGCTGGTCGCTGCCGCCACTGGATTTTGCCTTTGCCGGTAACTAGACTGCAAAGAACTGTGGTCCAACAACTCCGCCGCGGACGCCGTGGCAGCCCCTCCAGGAGGGAAATTAAACATTTCTGATAACATACCGGAGGCTTCATAACCACGAATTCCCCCGGATTCTTCCTCCTCGATGCCTATTAATGGCGGTGGGGGCGGTTCGTACCCTCTACGCTTATCTCTACGGATCTGCTGTGTTATATGAGGCTGCGGTTGCGGGTGATCTAGCTGGGATCTCTCGAAGCCATTCGAGAAAGAAAAGATACCTTGCTGATATTCTTGGGACATAGAATAATGGTAATTGTCAGTGGAATTGGAACCGGACTTCTTGCTGTGGTGGTGAACCGTGGATGGTGTTGGAGGAAGCAGTGGCGACGGCGTTGCTATGCCCATGTCAGTTTCTTGGTGTTGTTGCTGATACTGATCATGTTATGACTGATTATGATCATCATCTCTCTTGTATATCTATGTATATTTATAGTCGAGCCTTCACAGTAGTACCCACTAATATTTTTCTGCTGTGGATGGGTTAGACACAAAGCAGAAACAAGAAACACAAGCCATCTTGGGATTAGAACTAACATAAATCAAGAAACCTACAAATAGGTGAAAGAGAAAGAAAAAGTAGATTAATAATTTATATAAAGAAACATATTAAAAAAAATTGTTGGCTTTATCATTATCATCAATAGCCTTGTTGATGAATATATATATATATATATATATATATAAATAAAAGAGAGAGAAGGTAAGTAGTACCTCTAATAAGAGGAGGAAGAAGAGGAGTTGCAGAGATGTAAAGCTCTGAGACATCCTTTTCTGAGGAGAGGAAATGAAAGCAGAGTGAATTCTCTCTCCATGTGTGTGTGTGTTGTCGTCTCTTTCTTTCTCTTTCTCTCCTTTTCGTTCTCTCCTTCCTGTTTGTTGCAGCCAGCTCTACAGACACTCGGTCCTTGTTTTTCAATTTAACACCCACTCCCCCTTTTCTTCTACTCCTAGTAGTGATGGTGGTGGAAAGCTATTTTATTGAAAATAAAATAAAAATGGAGGCTGATTAATTCTTGGTGTTGTGTTGTGGGACTCGTGTATCTTTCTGTCTCAGACAGGACTCCGCCTCTTGAGAGAGATGAAACTAAAGCAACACAACTGGTCCTCTACTTCTGTCTCCACCCTTTTTTTACCCTCCTTTTTTTTTTTAATTTCGTCCTTATAAATTATTTAATATTGAAGAAATTTAATTACCCATAACAAAAGGAAACAAAACACAAAGACTTCGAGAATTATTATATGGTTTTGTTAAATGACGGAATTGTCCTTGTCTACACCGTCCAAAGGGTTGAGGGTATGCTTGTACTACGATGGGCAAACATATACGCCTTTTACAACTCACAGGAATCCAGACTGACATTTTCAGGGAAATTGCTACTAGATGCAAAAACGGTCAATTTACAGGCATGCCTTCTTATTTATTTTAAAGGGCCAATTTGATTAAATTAATTAATTATGATTCGTAATGACCAAAATGTTGCCTCAAAACGTGGGCTATAATCGTCATTTTACATAGGTCCCCTGGAAACCAACGCAAACCGCGGAATAAAATAAAGATAAGGTCATGTACAAAGTCATCTTAATGATCCAAACTACCACCATCCTTGGATTTTCTGTTGCGGGACCATAATGCCCTACCTAATCATTATTCCTAATCCCACAAAAACCTATAGTTGGCAAGGACATCCTCGTCATTTCAGCATACGATATTACACATTAATAGCACAACTAAAACCAGCTGAAACGGGCAACCGGTTGAAAGAAGGAGAAGAAACACACAATTTTCCTTTTTTTTTGGCATCGAAGGCAAAGTAAAATTGATAAATGAAAAAAAGGGCCCACACATGGCACATGGTTGGCACGTGCGGAGGGTCGAGCTCAAGACGAGTTAAGTTTATATATGTTTGTGTTATGTGGCGACTGGTGAGTTTTGAAAAGTAAATGAAACCGCTTTACTGTTTCTTTCTTTCTTTTTTTCTTCATATTGCTTTGGTAATTATATATTTTATAATTCAGAAATTGGAGTGAACAATATGAAATTTTTAATACACCTCCACAATTTTCGAGAATAGAATATTAACATTTTATTCACTCGGCCTTAAAAAATTATCTTATCCAAATATTAAATTCGGAAGGAAATATAAGAGGAGGAATGAAAGACGTTATAGTGTCGTTGTTTGTATTATTTTATTTTCGATTATGGAAAATGAGTTACAAGGTTTTGTGAGCTAAAAGTTGAAATTTGATGCGTTTGAAGTTAGATTACTTGTGAGCTAAAAGTTAAATATCGTACTTGATTAGCTGAAGGGATTCTCTCGAACACGTTTAGTTACAACTTCCAATAAAAATGGAGTTTTCGAGAATGACATTAGTTTGATTATGGTACATGAAATTTATTTTAGATGAAAGTTTAGATAAATAAAACAATATATATAGAACTAATTGTATATGTCAAATTAAGTAAATATGCGCCTCTGTCAATGAAATACCAAAACGTGATTTCAAAATTTAGATATTTATAGTTATAAGTTATTCATATATCTTCCTTTTTCTTTTCTTTTTTTTTTGTAACATTAACTATAATTTTTTTACAAGTCATTTCATTAATTTTTTTTATAAGTAACTCATTGACAAAATTAACTATGATTTCTTTAATTATGGTAATATTCCAACTCCTCTCTTTTCAACACTTCTCAACAAACTATACTTGACTCCCCATAGTTGCATTTACACTTATATGTTTGAGGGAAGAATATGTTTAGTAAATAATTAAGAAGTTGTATAATAATAACAATTAAATGATATAATGGTGCAAGTCTAAGAATGAAAAACTTTGGGGTTGTTTAACTAAGAAATTTTTCTATTATTTTTTAAAAAATTAGAAAATAGAAATAAAAAATTATTTTCTCAATTAAACATAACATTTATAATTCAGTAGGGAAGTTTTCCCTCTCACAAGGACTTTATCATACCTAGATTAAATTGGAATTAAAAAAGTATATATATATAAATATCGGCAAAAAAAACCCTAAATTTCATTTATTGTAATAACGCTATATCAGCAATAGGGGTTTCCAATTTGCTTGTAAATAACGGTAAAAAGAATATCATACGGCCTACAAATTGTGCATACAGGCACCTATTTAGAGAGAAAAAAAAGGGATCAGTTTGGCGAGCTAACTGTTTTGCCATGTGATATGCTTCTGCTTTGATTTACAGTGCGAGACTATAGTTGAGATTTGTACTTGTCATTTTTAGACAAATGCTTTATTTTGTATAGTATTTTCTTTTAAATCTCCCAGTCAATCCAAGATTACATACTTCTTTAGCCATTCCACAGAGTTTGGAAGGCCAACTAGCTCCCAATGCCACCCACATGAGGATGACCAGCTTAAATCTGGAAAATTAAGGGTAATCAAAGCTGGCAATCATTGAACAAGATTACGTTTTACCTTGTTAAGGCCAAAGCACGCACACACATATGAACCAATAATTAAAGAAGCATTAACAAGACTTATCAAAAAACCTAAAAAAAGAAGCATTAAGAAAGAGGATATTTATGAGAGATATATATGTGTGTGTACGTTGGGTGACACCTGGCTGCTTATTAATGTGTAATGTTTTTTTTATCCCACTTGGTTTTTCTTTTCTTAATTTATATTAAAAAAGTTAATGTTGGCATCTAGCTTGACAATATGTAGATTGGTTCGACTTAATTATTAACATATTTTTTAAGGTAAAAAAAAATGCTTATTGTTTTGATCTTCTTTGATGTATAGCTTGGCCTTCACGGGGTCCCTTCTAAAATGTTGATAATTAAATGCAAATAGGGCACTATGTGATGGCTCCAAAAACTTTATTTTACTTTTGTTGTTTTTTGCCTTTCGGTACTTTGGATGATAGGATTCTTTATTTCACACATGTAATTACCACATAACTTCAGAGTGATGTTCCTTTTTTATTAATTAATGAGCCGCAGATTGCTCAAAGTCGGAGACAATTAAATTTTTTATTGCTTCAACCTTTTGTTGTTGTTGTCATTCTGTATATCTCATAGCCATATCATGTGACGAATTGGCTATCATTTATATGGAGATGGTAAATCAAAATTTGCACATCAAAATTCAATGATTTGATTGTTTCATGAAAGGGTTTGTGCTACGGCTTTCTTTGGAGATTGAAAATAATTAAATGATTGTATTTGTTGAATCATTCAAATATATTCTTGACGTTATTAATATCATTATATATAAGGAAAGTTTTAGGTATACTTATTTCCAAAACATAGTTTGCCAGAAATTTTTTTAGAGGACATATTATCGTGACAAATTATATGCAAGTAGAAGTCAAATGTATCTATCTTATTTCTTTTACAAAAACAAGTATAATGATCAATTTCTTCTAAGCACGGTTAGCCAAGTTTAGTCGCCATATATATACATTAATATAACTGGATCGAGTTTTGTATTAACATATCAAGTTTTTGGTAAGAAATAGGTTCAAAATTTATAAGAAGTATCAGTAAAAAATAATTTTTGAAATATTGGATAGCATATATTAGAAGATATCCTTAGTTAGGCAGCTGATGCGTAAGGAAATAAAAAAGAATGAAATTTTTTTAGCTATATTTGATATATGGTATTACTTATGCACTAAACAAATCAAAAAATGACATGTAGAGAATTTAACTCACCTTGAGAGTATAGCTCAAAGAAAATATTCATTTCTGATTTATTTGGTGTATGAGCGGAACTATACACTAAATAAAGTTAATAATTTTCCAAAAAAGAATTCACACCGAAGCCTTTATATTGTAGCGCCATGAACCAAATATGGAGTGAGAGAGGAAGGCAAAAATACTTTAGGGTGTGTTTGGCGGGCGCAAACCGAATCAGAATTGACAGGCCATCCTTTTATTTCTTCTCATCTGATGTGATATGTGTGTTGGGTTTTGTTTGGGTGGGTGATTAATCTCGTGAATCCCTCCCTCACACGCTCCCGGCCTCATCATCGCTCAAAACTCTTTTATCCCATCTGCCGTGCCAAAGTCGGCTCTACGCACGCGTCCCTTTTTTTTCCAAGGCCTTGTCCCCTTCTATCCCCTACAGCACCTCATTTAATTACACTTCTTCTTTGTCCATGCCTTCACACCTTACTCCACGTAAATTCAACAACAATGCAACCAAATCAATCCCAATTACAATCCTCTTCCGCCTTCTTTTCTTTTCTATAAACATAATTCCAATTTTTTGATTAGTGTCATTACCTCCTTCCCTAAACTACTGTATACACTAATCGTGTCTATGTATATATAGTTTCAAAAGAAAAGATATTTGATTTTTATGGTTAGCAATGTTTTGTCATTTCTCTATAAATTGTTGTTTTTGTAATTTTATTCGTGTAAAGTACAAAAAATGTACTGGGAGAACCATGAAAACTAAGCTTGTACGAAACTCTAAAACTATGCTTATTAAAAGACCACAAAAATAATCTATAAACCTGATAAAATAACTCAAAAGAACTTCAGTTAAATCATTAAATATATATTTTTAGAGCTCCATAAGGACATCTTTTTGGTTATCATTATTAAGAAAATTCTTAGTTATACTTAGTGCATGTCTCTACATATGTATCAAGCCAATTAATAATTAACATGTCTCAACACCAAGTCAATATATTGGTTTATGTTCCTATCCATTTATACACATGTTAATTATTAATCGGTTTAGTGCATGTATAATACTTGTACCAAATTTAGAAAATTTTCCTCATTATTAACTACTCCAAGAGTTGACACAATATTCTATAAACTATAAGCCTCCTTTTAGACTTATTTCATGATATATGGAGATGATAAAATCATATTACGTTTATTGATCATTCAATCTGATTCAATTTCCTCCACCAAATCGTCATCGTCATCTATACATAGACTCCTCATTAGCTCCACTTTGGTCTAGCATTTTTGCTTTGTAGATGTTTGCTCGTTTTGCCTTCGATCCGTAGTGTTAGGATTCGAGTTTGCTTTAGGCGTCTTGATGCGCTATCATTCAATTTCCTTAATGTCTTTTCATATGGATTTCTACTTACAAATAAAACCTTCAATTTTTTTGATTGAATCACTCATCCAAATTTGAATTGAATAGATTGTTTTTTTTCCTTAAATTATTAAAGTGTCAAAACTCTCTTTATCAAATTTTAATAAAATTTTTCGATATTCCAAATTCGAAGTCAAAACCAAGAAAAGGAAACTTATATCACTTCAATACAGGACTTGCATTTAAAACTATCAAGTTTTTAATAATGCAGATCACTTTTATACTACTAATCAGTGTTGAAGTAAATTGATGCTTGTCTCAAGAAATTACAGCAACTCCTTATACGAAGGTGTCAATAAAAATTGCGTTTTAATAATTAAAATCATGAAACTTACGTTAATTTGCAATACAATCAAATTAATAAGATTAGGTTAGTTTAGATAACATGAATGCACAAGATTTTTATTCGAAAACACATCGAAAGCCTTACTACCACCTTTTTCGGAACATACACCAACATCAACCACCTACATTGTGTCCTTTGCTTGTCAAGATTTTTTCATGGCGAAGAGCCGTCATCAATTGATAATACTCAAGCACACCTCGTTTGCATCCATGCTTGTGATCTATTATTAAAATCTCCATCTGGTTACAATGATCACAGTAGAACCGGGACCAAAATAAGATTAATATTTAATGTTGCTAGTACATTTTGATGGCGCCGTCTTTCCAAAATATCGCACAAGTTAACCATGCTCTCGGCATCACCATAATTGTAATGGTGATCGGAGTACCGCTAGTATGGTGTACGGGAAGCTTCATACAAGTTGGTGATATCTTCGCATCAATATAAATATGGCAATTGTGATGTAATTGACAAAAGATGTTGATTGGTGTGGCTCCGTAAATGGCTCGATCGACAGGAAGAAATCAAATGTCACTTATACTGTGATCACGTTTCTTTATTCATATATCGTAGAAAGAGGCATCACATTAACTAGAATGTCAATTCAGGATGCAGCTAGCTAGCAGCTGTTGTGGTTTATTGCATACGACGTGGCTAATCTTGTTGCCGTATTCTCGAGATTTATAAGGTTATTTTTTTTGTTATCGGTGAATATAAGAGTACATTATTAAGTACAAATGTATAATCCAATTAGTTAAGTATTCAAATGATAATGAATATCTTTAAAGTTTGAGAAGTTAATGAGGTCGTAAATTCAGATTTTCAAAACATAATTTTTTTTTGAATCAGTGTCATATTTCTCAATACAAATGATGAAACGTAGATAAAGCGTAAAATGGAAGTAATAAAATAGAAAAAAAAAATTGCAATGCATATGCATCACATTTCTCTAAAAATGCATTATCAAGGTATCAATTACTGTAATCTCCACCGGAGCTAAAATCGACGCATGAGCAATACGGTATCATATAAATGAAGGTGTTGTTGATGGCAGAAGTTAGTAAGGGTTTGTGATGTCGAACTTGGCAAGGTGGCAATAATATTATGATAACTAACACACATCATGCATTATCGTTGAAGTCCTTTTCAGGATCCTTTTAGGTCACATGTTGTAAGCAAGTTACACCTTATTGTGGCTATGGCCTTTCAAGCTTGTGATCACCAAGTATATATGCAAATTACACTTTAATCATATTTAAAACCATCTCGATCCACGATCATTACGCAAGTTTCTGATAATTAAATATTTCAGCATAAAAAATGTGCGTTGAGTTGTATAATTAATTACGAGAAAAAGAAAAAGAAAAGAAACATCCCGATATAAATACGACGGTGTATCCAAATAATGTTGCATCTTCAATTGCTATGTTACAAGACTTATCATCAGACGAAAGCAACGGAACCACAAATTAATTATGTGAAGATTTTCATCTCCAATATCGTTCACAAGAAATAGGAAATGTAACGTTGCCAATAGAAATGCATGCAATATCCTTTTCTGTCACTTAGCTATCAAAATCAATATTTACTGTATCAATGCAATTGTATATTTCAATTGTACTGTCATGTAGGTGGAGTTGTTGTTCTCATGCTAGCCTCCATTTCCATGCTTCTTGATTTTCAGATCTCATCTGCTGCTATATATGCTCTGGTTTCGGTCCTAATCAACTTAATATGATGCAGCAATGATACCTAAATATAAATGATGAAGAAGAAATAGCTTCTGTTTTAATCATCCATGTATTTATCCAAATTCAGTTTCTACCACAGGAATATCAGTTGAATCGAAATGAAACTGAGAAGTAATTTGTTGGAATACACGTAGATGGTTTGCAGATTAATAAATGTCGTTCTTTTATATTGCATCTTCCTACCAGCAAGAATTCAATTATAGTATTTAATTTTTAGCAGTTTAGTACGATTATAATACCATTAGAGTATTTTGTACAAAGTTGGGTGGGGTTTACATGCATTGGAGCACTTAGGAAACAGCAAAGGTAAGTTCTATTCCTGCTTTTCCATCTTAAATTAAAGCAAATCTTTCCCTTAAAACTCTTTGAGCGATATGATATTGGACTTTCTTGCATTTCTTGATGTTGTTTGTGGATCAGATGAATGATATATTTGCATGACTTTTCAAAAAAATTCCCTTAAAAAAGGCAAAAAAAAAATCACAAGCTTCAAAATGGTCGTTTGTGAATAAGAATGAATATGAAAATTTATAAATGAATTCAATCTATCTATCTATATAGACTTATTGTGTGTGTTATATAGATATGTTTGTGGTTGGACCTCAAGGCGCGTGCTCCGGGTAGATACGTTTTACATTAACGAGACCCAAATTAGGACCAACTAATGATTAATTTGAGCATTTCAAATGTAGAAAAAGATCATATATAACTTTATATTTGTAATATCTAAATATTTAGTTAGATAACACAAACAGTAGTATAAGATTATCATTTTGAACTTTTGTCTTGTAGACATGGAAGAATTAAGCTAAAATCAAGAGAACGTTGCGGCTCTAAAACACATTTGAAAGTGGGAAATAGAGATAATTAAAAGTTTAAATGAAGGGCTCAAGTGACAATATTACATGATCAAGAGGTTATTAAGATAGTGCCAACTTAATTGGATGATTTAGTGCGATCATTAATTCTTGTTACTCTGACTTTTATATATAAAAAAAAAGTGACAACCTTATATGAAAATTTACGTCCATGTGCTCTATTTCATGCATGGGACCCTTCATATACAGTTAATATGAAGGAGCCATATATTTAAACTTGGCATTTAGCATCGCTTTAATGGGGCATAATGCATTGTTTAAAATGACCAAAATATCATAGAAGAAGTACCTGTATAATGTGTTGATGTTGCAACACTTGCCATATAATAATTTAATACTCTATGAATCTCACAAGAATTTGTCATACATTGCATTGTCAAAATCAAGCCTTTTGTATTGCACAAAGTCAAATATATGGGGATCAAAAGCTGTTTATAGATGTCCATGAATTTGGTTCCCTTGAATTAGATTCTTGTGGAGGGAAGTTTTTATTCTTTAAAAATGGATTCAAATGATCTTCAAAATTATGAGAACACTTCATTTCAAAGTCGAAAAGCATTTTAAAACTTAGAATTTTAACAGATATTTTTCCTTTTGATAAATAAGTTATTTTAAATTTTTTTCTTTCATCAAATAAAACTCGTTCGTTAATCAATGGACTAACATCTTATTCATTAAAATTTATGTATTTTCTTTTACTTTTTACTATTTAATCTTATACTTCTTTAACCAATAAACTTGTAGTCCATACTTCTTAAAAGAAAAAAAAAAAAAGAATTCGTAACTCATTAATATTTAAGTAATTTTCAACACTAAGGTAGTAAGAGTTAAATTTTGAACAAATAAAATGAATTCTTTATCTATATATTTATCAGATATAGTCTTTTAACAAACATTCAAGTAAAATTACAGTGACAATTCAATTTCCTTGGCTGCAAGGTGAATGCTACTACTATATGCAAGAGTAAAGGAAAAGGTAAAAGAAGTTGAAAGAGCATGTGACTACCGATATGAAAGGACTATAAAAAGAGGTTGGACATAGGGATACCTAAAAAAGACGAGGAAGTGAGCATAAATTGGAGTGGGGAGAGAAGAGAAAGAAAGAAAAGTGGAGAGGTAAAGAGAGCGAGTGGTACAATAAGGGCAATAGTTGTACGAGGAAGCGTCAATGCCAATTTCTAACACTCTTTTTAGCCCAATTCAGCATTTTGAAAAGGAAATGATATAAGCAAACCCAAAAGACTTCACAGCAGGACAAATATTTTTCTTACGAAGAAAAATAATTTATTTGAGACCAACCCACTTGGTGACTTCACATTCTCCATCGTTTGATGCACAAAGACACACTGATCATAAAATTGTAACTTTTGTGAGTATGGGTTTGTGCAATCATGGCATAACAGGACGAAGGAAGACGACGATGACAGTAAATAAATGGTCCCTCCTCACCCTTTGTCTCCCTTTCATTTCTTGTCCATCAACTTATCCCTTTCCTTTTCCGGCTGCTTTATTTTCTTTCTTTCCCCTTTTTTTTCCTTCTTCCTTTAATTTTTTTTTATCCATACTCTCTTTTTTCTTGTTTACTTCCTTGCCATTGCTTCCTTATTTAATGGTGTTTGCCCAATTATTGTTATGTTAATTAAATAGGTCAACTCCGTACTATTTAATTATGGTATTATTATCATGTTGTGATTAGAATATTATTGGAAACTTTAAATTCTTTTCCGGGCTAGGCGTCATGTATACATACCTAAAGCTAGACTTGTATTTTAGATGATTAATTGAAGTCATTGATTAACTTTCCATAATTAAAAAGATTTTTCATCAAACTTTAATGGTCAAAGACTCAAATAGAAATTATTGGAGCATTATTGATATACTAAGCTCACGCTGAATCTTGTTAACAATTTGACATCGAACAAAGACACTATATATGAGTAATATTTCATTTAATTTTAAATTGTATAAATATCTTTTTTATTAGTAGTTTCATGGGGGGAGTTAGGCTTTATTATTATCTTAATTCTTTTTGCAAGTGTTATCATTTTAATTTATGAAGAAAGGAAATAGTAATTTTCTTTATTAGTGTACATAATCGTGGAAGAAGAAGAAGAAGATAAGTAAAATTGATATTGTTGTAGACCATGTTCGCGCGTTAGACCCATCCCCTGAGTTATTGTCTACTTTGAGCTCATAGGGTCTCACTATTTTGTCTTTGAAAAGACGTCTCAGTGGTTTAAGGGAGGAAAGTGCTTATAAGCGACCGTTAACCTCGACTCCTAGGCTATGTGCGAGCATGAAACTACAATAGCCCCCACTCTAGGCTAAGGGGCTTGGGAACATAGCTTTTTAGCTCGAGAACTTTTTTGGTCGAGTTCCCAATTGTCGTGGACCATGTTCGTGCGCTAGACCCATCTAATGAGGTATTATCCGCTTTAAGCTCATGGGTTCTCATGGTTTTGTCCGTGAAAAGGAACCTCAGTGGTGTGAGGAGGAAAGTGTTTCTAAGCGACACTTGGTCTCGACTCCTAAGTGATGTAGGAGCATGACACTACAATCGCCCCCTAATCGAGGTTAAGGGGCTTGAGAACATAGTTTTTAGCTCGATGGCTTTTGCTCGAGTTTTCATAGACGACATCAATTGTTGTGGACCATGTTCACGTGCTAGACCCATCCACTGAAGTATTGTCCGCTCTGAGCTCATGGGCCTTCACAATTTTTTCCCTAAAAAGACGTCTCAGTGGTTTAAGAGAAAAAGATGTTTATAAGCGACCCTTGGTCTCGACTCCTAAACTCATGCTCCCACATCGCCTAGAAGTATTGGCTAAGAGTCGCTTATGAGCACCTTCCTTTTTCAAACCAATAAGATGCATTTTCAGAGACAAAACCGTGAGGGTTCATTAGTTCAGAGTGGACAATACCTTAGTGAATGGACCTAGCGCGCGTGCATAGTCCACAACAAATATATTTGAAAGCAAATTAAAAGAGGAGTCACAATCCGGACCTTAAACTATCTATTGTGGCACAATGGAAAAAATAGGATGCAAGGTCGGGTGTGTAAAGTGGGATGCAAACAAGTCATGAACTAATAAGTTAGAGACGCAAAACAGTTCCAAAATTTAAAAGCCCTTTGAATCACTGTTTTGTATGATGACGGAAAAGATTAGAATTTTCTCACAATTGTCTTCTTTTTGAAAGAAAAAATGTTTGTTTTCTTCTTCTATTCACAAACTAGAGAGTTTACAATACATATCTCTGGGTAAGAGATAAAGATGAGATTACTTATTTACATAAAATCCATTTATCTGAATACGGTAGTCTTAGGATCATTTCTTTTTTTAACAGCAACAATAGGATTTCATTTATGCAAATCAGAGGTCAAGTTAGCCAAAATATAACTATGTTCAAACCCCAATCAAAACCCTGAGTAGGAACTCGCCTCCCTCGCTAAGAAATGGGCAGCGAAATTTGCAGATCTTCGAACAAATTCAACTCGTTCAAAAGAAAGAATTGATAACAAATTTTTGTAATCCTGAATGATCAAGCCAACCGTTGATCACGAAATAGAATCCGAATGGATGGCAGAAGCAACAATAGCACAAGCAATTTCGATGAACACATTCCCACGCTTTCTCTACTTGATCCAGCTTAATACCTCTCGGACTTCCAGTGCCTCTAAAACTTCGGGGTCCCTTTGCAATGCAACTGGAAAAGCGAAGCCTCCAGCAAACCTACCACGCCAATCGCGCATCACAACCCCAATTCCCTCAGAATTCTCATAAACCGACGCATCCACATTGTATTTAGACCATCACTGTTCTGGTTTTTGTAACTTAACAACAGATGGATACAACACTGCCCTCCTCTCTTCAACTGGTACGTACCTTGTCAAATTGCAAAAATACAACGGGGTTCTGGTGAATGGGAACTTGCAATGTCATCATAGCAAAAAGAAGTAATTCATTCATTTCATTCCTGCTTTGTTTGTTCTTTCTATTAGATTCCAAGATGGAGAGTTTTTTAGAGGAATTCAGTCGTTATCTATTGCTTCATATTGTGCATGAGAGTGTGCTACAGAGATTGTCTTAGCTGCAATTTGACAGTAAGTTTACTTTCCTTATAATCGCAAAAGAAGGACATGCTGTACAAATACTTTTACCTGCTCACAGAATTTATTCTCCTGGTGATCAATCATGATTTCAATTTCTTTATAAAGTATGATATGCTGCAATAATAGTGTATTTTTCTTTGAATTTTTTCGTCAATTTATCTATTTTGTGAAAGCTGAATTAATTTGTTCTTTTTCTCGATAATTTCTATGTGCCACTGTGTGCTTTATTTGTTCTTCGAAACCTGCAATAATCTTGGCGACTTTTTTTTAATATTCTCATGAGTAGTTATTTGCTTTATTTGCATTGCATGCATGCTATTGAATTTAATACGCAAACTGGTGGTTTTCATCATTTAAGAAAATATGAAGATGTATCCTCAAAAGTAACAATCCTTGCAGAAGACAAACTCATGGATGCCTTGAGAGCTTTATTTGGTAAGTGTCATTTGTTTTACACTATAAACTGTGCAAATGGATGCCTAACAACCTTGCCTTTCGTTACATACTTCTATCAGTTTAGTTTTGCTGAAATATAAAAGCGTCAATTTGAATCATTTGTTGTTGTTAGTCTGTGCGTGATTCATTGCTGTTATAATGTCTATATTTCCTATTTATTTACATTAGAATTGAAATGTCTACTGCAATATATATCTTATGTGTGTTCTTCCCATGTCTTGGCTTCATTTGTTTTCAGTTTTTATTTTCTTGTGCTGGAGAATAGGTGGCATGTATGGTTAAATCTTAAAGATTAGCATAGTGAAAGTGATGAATATTTCAAACATTGCTTGATTTATGATACAAATGTTTTGGACCTTTAGATATATACATTTATTTGAATGAGTACATATTAATGGATATATCATATATGCATTATTCTATTTTAATATGAATTGATATTTATTGATATTTGTATTTCTTCAATTATATTTTTCAGCTTGATTTTAATATTGTCAAAAACATAATTTAATTAATTATGAAAAGTCATAATTATTAACTATATAAGCAACGAAATTGCTTCAAATTTGATATGAATTTCCAAGTAATTTAGCTACCATTTATATTTGCTAGGGATCAACTATGAATGCATGAAGCTAAGTTGTTATAGATTGTAAATCAGCAGATAAATTAATTATGACAAAACGGCTATGAATTTTGCAACTTCACTTTTTTTTATAAGATCGTCACTAATTGGTATTTTATTTTGGCGTTGCAAATTATACATCGCATATTAAAAAGTTCAGAACTTTCAATCTGTGACAATTCCAAATGTTTAGTGACATTGGACAGGATACAACCAGTGACAAAATGAATGTCACAGAAAACTATTAGTTATTGTGACACAATAGTGTTCATCGTCTATAATTTCCTTATAGGTGACAAAGATATGCTTTCGTCATTTATAACATTTCGTGACGGGTATAAGGTGACGGATGGAGGGACAGTCTGCATTGTCATTGAAAGTATTTCGTGACAAAATGTCTAACATAAATTGACAAAGCAATTTGTCGCTAGATAACAATTTGTTGTAGTGTCTCCCCGTTTCCTGACCATGCCCCTCCCATACTACCAGGTAGGGGTATAAGCGGTGCGATTTAGTCAGTTTTAAGTCTTCAAATCAAACTGCACTGCAAATTGCGATTTGAAGAAATTACAACCACAGTCAAATCACTAGTGCGGTTAAATCTATTAAATCTAAACTAGAGGTAGCGGTGCGATTTGGTCAGTTTATGTTTTATTAAATATATAAAAAAATAAACAACTAAACAAAATAAAATAAATAAAACTATTGAAAAATAACTTTAATATTGTTTTATTAGAATTACAATGTCTCTAAAATATGAAAGTTGTCTAAAAAATAAGAAAGATTGTTTCAAAATACATTAACTTTTACAAATTGCCCTCAGAAAATAAGTACAATTATGCAGTATTTTCACTATCT
>CAODLS010992566.1:0-14847 GCA_948243855.1 Flueggea neowawraea | reverse complement strand
AGGTTCCACGCCTTATGCTAATTCTGATATCGAGAAGCAAAGGGGGTTTATGAAGTTGTAATTAGGTTATATTGATTCATAATTGACATTCATTTCAATTTGGGTAATCATAATGTCTTGCTAGAGACCAATTATGATTTATGGGTTTTAAATTAACTTTAGGCTCATTGCCAACATTGAATGAACCTACAGGATCACACACAATAAAGATCTGTGTTAGGGCTAAAAAATTTTTCTTGTCGGGCCATTAATTTATGTTAATGATTTAAAACATAATTAAATGGGCTTAATATGTAATTCGGCACACCCATTGGGGAGGATTATGAATTCGGCCTTTTGGGGAAATAATTAGGAAGAGTGATTAATTAATAAGATTTGATTAATTACTTAAAAGGAAGATAAGATTTTGGCTAGGGTGTCTCCCTTCCTTGGCCAAAACCCTAAAAGCTAAATAGGATGATTTGATTCTCTCACTTATGCTTGGAAAAATTCTGCTAGGGTTAGGGTTGAGTGACACTCATATTTTATCTCTTTCCCTTTCCTTAGCCGAAACCCTAATTTGGAGGAAAGAGAATGTGATTCTTGCACACTCCAAATTTCGATAGGGTTTTTCTGTGTTTCCTTTCTAACCAAAACCCTAATAATAAAAGGAAGAGAATTTGATTCTCTTACTCACCAGAGGTTTCTAGGGTTCACACACCAAACAAAAGAGAGAGAGAAAAATCTATTTTGTTTCATCTCTTAAAATTCTGAATTTCTTAATGCAACAAAAGGTTTTTCTTTTAGTGCTAGCACACGTAGCCATAACCAGTAGCCTTGTGTGTGTGAGAGAGTATAAGGGAGTCATCCTTTGGCAGTCCCTAGGTCAATTGCATTCGACACAAACAAAGGAGGAAGGAGAAACCAAATTCGTCCAACAATCTTTTGGAGAAATACAATTCGGCAAGGCTGAAAGGTATATTTATTCGGCCAGCTTTTATTAATTATGATTACATACAGTGTTCTTGGATGTTTCTTGTGTGATGTTGTTATTTTTCTGCTATGCATATTAGATGCTTATTCGCATAAGAAACCCAACAGACTTCGCCTCTATCAATATCAAATCATGTGCCTCATTAAGACAACATGGCTACCGACAACCCTGGTAGCTAGGCTATATCAAGTATTGGTATACCAAAGACTACGTACCCCATAGCGTGGGTGTCCCGTCTCCAAAACATATATATACATATATCGTATTATCAAATTCAAAACTCAAATGGCCATGCGACCGAGTATATAAAAACCAAAGTGATATATAAGATATAACTTATATATCAAAGTCCAAAACAGACATACATATAAGTATGATTTTGCCGAAATCTGAGATAGTTATTGGATCAAAAAGTGAAGTATCCATTTTAAAGTTTGCAAATCCATAACAACATGGCAAACAAAACAGAGTATGCAAAGCAAATAAACGTTTTACCAAAAACGAAGTTCATAATTTATTTCCGAAATATACCAAAGAAATATAATATAATCAATCTATATTATTTCTCAAATCAATTCAATTTTTGCTGAAGTGCAAAATCTTTCAAATACAGAGTATCATTACTCTTTCCAAAACCCGAATAGTTTTCCAAAACCAATTCAAATCAGATAATTCCTCACATAGACTAGATTTTAGGATTTCTAATCTTTTAATTATTCCAATTTACATGCTATGGTGATAGTTCTAGGTTTCTTTTAAGCCTTTTGGTTATTAATACAGCCAAAAACACAAAGAAGCCACCAAGGAACATGCATGTACAAAACAGAAATTTGGTGAGAAGATTTATACCTAAATTTGTGAAAAACCGAATCCTTTTGCCACCGAAAGAGCCGAAACAAAAAGACAAGTTTTTGACCCCTTTATCCTTGTTAATGCCACTGAAATTACTGCACAAAATCTACTCCTCTCTACCAAATCACACACACAACCACCTAGTGTGCCAACATAAAGAAAAGCTGCCCTTTCTTAGCCATACTATTCGGTTTTGAACAAAACCAAATAGAAAACGTGTTCAAAACAAGTTTGGAAGCCTTTTAATCAAAAGGATAGGAGGAGGAATCATGTATCTTTTCCCGTTTTCCATTAATATTTCGGCTTGACAAGTGAAGAAAAGAGATGAGAGAGAGGTGGACGGTAAGGTTGGAGGAAAGAGAGGAAAAATGAGAAACCCCTAGCACATTTGTCTCCTCCTTCCTTCTTATACTAGGCCAAACCCTAATGCCCACTTATGACAAAAATTTTCAATTTATTTAGGTCCCAAATGGGATGGCCACCCACTCTTAAAATAAGGCTTAAAGATATAATGGTTTGGATTGAAAACTAATCACATAGTTAACCCCAAGCCATTATAAAACCCATGTTTAAGTCCATTTTAAATAAGGCCTTATCTTCTTATTTTCTCTTCTTCCATTAACTAATTAACTAATTTAATTAGTGTATATTCATTGGACCAAAATTTACACTCAATGGGCCTCAATGCATGTCCGTAAATTGCAAGGCTCAACTTATCTTATCTACATAAATAAGTGGCAAATGTAAAAAGATGCATTTATTTTCTTCAGCTAGTTTTATTGTGTGCAATCCTGTAGGTCCGTTCAATGTTGGCAATGGGCCCAGAGCCCATAAATCATAAGTGGCCTTCAGCAAGACATTATGATTACCCAAATTGAGCGAATGTCAATACGGATTAACAAGATCTGTCGCAACCTTATACAACCCCTTGCCTCTCGATATCATGATTAGCATAAGGCATGAAAAGTCATCCTTATCTAGCGCTAAATTATTTCTTTGATCTTTTAGCGATACTGGATAAGTCAAATAGATGATAACTCTTATCATCCTAATTGGGTATGGCCATACACTACTCAGTCTCACTTATCAAGTAGCCCGTGATATCTTCTCTCTTTACGAGAGTGGCAATTCATTTACTTCACTCATGTTTCTCATCATGACTCGTGGCATACCCAATCATACCCATACTAGTCAACCAGTTATGGCCACGTTAGGAGTATGTCAAAGTATATGGAAAATCACCTAAGAATCCATAGTGATTTTAGGTCGAAAGGTTCGAGTCCAAGCGTTGCACGAGAAATACTTATGACATGCTACAATGTAGTATTCTCGTGAATGGATCAATCCAAATACACTGTTTACTAACATGTATATGTGTACTTTGATCGATATCTCATATCCTATGATCCGTAAAACAATATCATCTCAAAAGGTACATAGTAGTCTTCATTCATTGCCATTCACATGACAATGATTGACTAGGGATATTTAGAATAGTGTTCTTTTATGGATTAAGGTTTTACTATCCAAATCATATTTGATAACTTAATCAGAACCACTATCCACTGATAATTCATCAAATTAAATATGCACATAAATAAGAAACAACAGGAAAAAGCCTCATATATATAAATAGATAGCACAACAAAAATATATAAATAGAAGAGACACAACTTATGTGTCTGAAGCTACCATCCATGCACTTGGATGTCGAGCTTCCAAACTCTGAATCACTGACCACTGGTCGATGGCTGATCGCCTCGAAAATTGACCTGAGCTAAAACAAGGTATTTTAAAAACAAATCAAATGCGGTGACTGTGGCAATACAGAAAATGAATGAAATGCAAATGTGAAGTAAAACGCCATCGGCGTCAGAAATCCTATTTTCAGATGAAAGTCTAACGCTCATCGAAACTCATACCTCGATGAAATATTACAATCTAGCCTTCAAACTATTCATAATTTACCAATAAATTCCCAAACTATATTATCAAATCAGACCACAAAGTTTCCAAAAATTACAAATCTTAATCGAATTCCTCAAAATTTACAAATCTGTCTCCAAGTTTTTTAAAATTACAAATCTAAAGTTCATGTTCCTAATGTTACAAATCTAACAAAAGTTCCGAAAAATTTACAAATCTAGGTGGAAATTTTCAGAAATTTACAAAACTATCACCATCAGAAACTTATTCCCAAAATTATCGAACTCTCGATTCAACCGATAAAAATTGAATCCAAACACCTATACGGGCTGATCTCAACCTCATGAACTAAAATTTAGGATTGGTTTCACAAAAACAACTCAAAATCACCAGCATTTGGCTCAAACCCGAACTAAACCCTAAATCAGTCAATAACTCATCAAATTTCTTGATTCAATGCTTGATTCATGCTAAGCTAACCTCAAACAATCATACTCTAACTACCTATAACACCCATTTCAATTGAAACATCCAAAATCCGAAACCCATTTCATTTTCGGCCTAAAACAAATTTAAAAAATTTAATGCATCAAATGGATGAAAAGAAGTCATTAGAACTGAAATCTTACTTCCAGAGATGTTTAGGAACGTTGGGAAGAACGTAGGAAGAGAGAGGATCGATATGAGAGTGAGAGAGTGTGAAAAATGATAGTGACGGACGAAAAAGTAGGGTTCTGAGGGTTTTAAATGACCACGGATTGAAACACACTATTTAAGTGTTTTTCAAAGGCAATGCACAATATTGTCTTATGCAACGCACATGTTGGTGTCACGACGTATGTTATAAAGTGTACATGTACGTTGTCGTGGTAAAAAATGCATCCAGAAGCTTCTGTTTTGAAAACGTAGCAGCACAACGTACGTCACAAACAAGCAACGTGCGTTGATCACCTTTCTTCCCGGATAACATGTGTTGCCTTATCACAACATACGTTGTGAACAAATTCCAGATGACATACATCCCACAACTGGCAGCGTACGTTATTGTACCCTTGGCACCATTTTTCAACTTCCTTCACTTCCAACATTCGTCGGATCATTCCCAATGCCTGACAACACCCAACCTTGCAAAAATAACATCTTTCAAACACCCACACATCACTTAAAAATTTCCAAAAAAAATCAGATTGGAGATATACTAAGATAATATAGAAGCGAATGACGCTCCACGAGAGTCTTGGTCAGAATTGGTCAAAAGCCACAAACAATTCATCAGAACGGGAGGGATATTACAATCTGCATCCACTATCTTAAGCTGATGGTAACCGAATCTCAAATCAATCATATTGAACATCTGTGGAGTAGATCAAACAAATAATCTACACGTGGTAACGAATACTTATTTTTCATTGTAACCATGTTTAGTTATCGGTAGTATATACACAACCTCAAAGTTCCATCTATCTGTTTAACAAACAACACCAGTGCTCCCAAGGTGATACACTGGGATGTATAAATCCTTTCTCAGGTAGTTCTTATAGCTGGGTCTTTAACTCCTTTAGTTCAAGTGGTGCCATTATATATGGCGATATGGAAATAGGAGCTATTCCAGGTAATAACACAATGTTGAACTCCATAACCCTTTTTGGTGGCAACCCCGACAAATCAGCTAGAAAAACATCAAGAAACTCATTTACGATTGGCACATTTTGGAGCATTACCTCTAAAATGCTAGTGTCAACAACGTGAGCTAGGTATGCTTGCCATCCACTCCTAATCAGTCTAGAACCATTAATAGATGATCTCAAACATGTTGGAATGATCTTCCTTTCACCATGAAACACAATTTTCTTCCCATTTCGGAACTCAAATACAACTTCTATAGTAAAACATTTAACAATTACATGGTGACGAGTCAGCGAATCCATACCCAGAATAATATCAGAATCACGAAATGGCATCAATATAAAAACCACATGTAATATCATTGTTTCAAAATAAATCACACAATCATGATACACCCTATTCGCAACAATCATGTCCGTCTCTCAAAGGTGTAGTAACACTTAACTCAAATCCCAGAGGTTCAGGGTGTGTATGAGAGTGAGATGCTAAACACAGTGAGATAAATGAATACTTGGATCCAGGATCTATCAATACATATGCCTCATGATTGGAAACAAGAATTTTACCTGATACAAACTCTGGTGCTACCACTGCCTCTTGTCGAGATAAGGCGAGTACTCGTGGGGAGCCTGAGATCGTTAGCTCTGAGCTACTGATGTCTCAGAACCTCCTATCGGTGTAGCGGAACCAGTCCTACCTCGACCTCGACCTCTGCTAAAAGGAACTCCTAATGTTCATGGTCCCTTAACTGTGGTTCCTGAATCATCCCTGCTCACCTATAAACGCTTAAGACAATCACGAATGTAATGGCCCATATCTCTGCAATAATAACATGCACCAACTTTCATACAATACTCACTGAAGTTTTTTTTTCCACAGGTAAAGAAATAAGGGTTTTGATTCAAGTAAGTGGCTTCCTAGCCTTAGTTTGAATAAGAGGAAAACCTAAATGATCCCCGATTAGGGCTAGAAAATCAAACCCTGCTATTTCCACCTCTAAATATTTGAGATAGCGCTGGATATTCTTTACGCTTTCCAAGTATGCCAATAGATTCTCTGGGACCTAATGCAAATTATTTCCTTTCATTCTCCAATTTTTCAGCCTTAATTATTGCCGCCATCAATCTAGAAAATGTCTCCAGATCATAAAGTGTCAACTTGCAATGAATATTATAAGATAATCCTTCCCCAAATTTATGGCATTTTTCTTTCTCGATGGAAATCAAATTTGCTGCATATGCAGAGAGTTGTGTGAATTTCAGCCCATACTCAGCAACTGACATATTCTTTTTCTTTAATTCAATAAACTCCTGACTCTTCTAATTTTTGAAAACTGGTGGAGTGTACTTCTCATGAAGTTCCCAAAGAAAGTCATCCCAAAGTAAGACCAGTAGTTGAACCAGCGAACGTGGGATTTTCTTCCACCAATTATACGCATCACCCTAAAGCAAGAACACTGCATAGTGAAACTGCTCATCTGGTACACACTAAATCAGATTGAACACCCTTTCTGTACTTTCTAACCATGCTTATGTGGTGGCAGGATCGGTGGTGCCATGAAATGGATTAACTCCAAGCGTTCTCAACATTTCAAAATGTCGTTCTCATGGAATTGGAGGGGCATGCTTAACATGTTCATTATTCTGATGTAATGCTTGTACATCTTTATCAGGATTGTTAGAATTCACGACTCGTTTATGTCATTCATAAGTAAACAATGCAGCAAAAATAAAAAAAATTAAGCCTAGAATTCCACCAAGGACCCATGCATATCAACATATACAATTAGGGTTAGTAGATTTACCTTAGATCCAAAGCTTGAATGTTTGATCATGTGAGGTGTTGATGTCGCTCTTAGTATTCAAAATCCCGAACCACCTTTGGAACTCACGTTGCCTTTGCGCGAACGTATCTAGAGGTATCCACATAAACGAACTTACCTTTGGATCAGTGGAGTGTACTAGCACTCTTTTAGAATCTCTATTCTAAAACTCACAAAACATTTTATCTCCTTAAAAGTGACACTCACAAACTCAGCTTTGCCTTTGCCATGTTAAAAAATTGGCCTACCCTCTTCTATTTATAGGCATATAGAAAACCCTAAATAAAAATAAATACACTAGGGTTAGCCTTTCTTGTCTCACAAGAATAAGCACTTTCTAATTAATTATGTGCACTAATTAGGGCTCTTACAAAATAGGAGTGTGCTGAATTTCCTATACTTGTCATACAAGAATAAAGACTCCTAAAAAATAGGAAGAGTGCATATTCCGAATTTTCATGGGTATTTTAATGTTATTGGCATTTTAACTACATGATACATTATCATTAAATAAATCACTCGGTTATTTATAAACTTGGGCCGAATTTATGTCACACATAAACATACCAAAAAGCTTACTAAACCTCACAAGAAGTAATTTATATTCAAAACCCATTACATTAATGGATAATATTATATATTATATTTAAGATATAAATCTTAAAACCCTAAATTATTAATGATTAATAAAACTAATCATCTTAATAATTTAATTACCCTGAGAGAGAATATTTGTGAATCAATCCAGTTTGTTCTTGTGTGTGACCCAATAGACCCACTCGAAATTGGCAATGTGCCCTGTCCCAAATCTTTGGGCCCAAAGTCCATAAGCAATATCTAGTAATACATTATGGCAACCCAAAATCGAGTAGATGTAGGTGATCAGAGTTAACCTTTCACAATATGATATTTAGTCCTTCCATCTAGCGATATCTCATCTAAGCATAAGGCATGGTCACATGTCCACCTTATATTGCTTAGCATGTTTGCTTATCTCAACTAGATTGATATAACAAACGACATTGATAAACCCCTTTATCAATTCATTTGAGTATGCATACATTCCATTAATCCTACTCATCAAATGGCCCAGAGATATCACTCTTCTTAAGAGGAACAAATTTGTCACTCTTAATATCACTCCTCTATAAGATTCATGACATATCTAATCATAGACTTTATTGTTTCCCTGTTATGGATAATGTTTGAAAAAGTCAAAACATGTGATTCATCAGGCAGGAGTCGATATTGAGTTTCAGTCAGAGGACTAAAACATCACCACCACATGAAAGCTACTTTGTGACAACAATCCATGAAGTGTTTTCCTAGCGGGACAGTCCAATACATGTTCCCCAACATGTATCTATGTTCCAAGTTGATACCTCATATCTATAATTAGTAAAACGTGATTATCCACTTAGCAACATACTAATCTTAATTCATTATCATTTCCATGATAATGATCGATTAGGGACATTTAGAATATTATCTCTTTTATCCTTATGGTTTTACTATCAAATCACGCACTTGATGGCATAAGGAAGAATAAACTATTCATGGAGTTTTATCTTCATAAAATAGATTATATTTCGTAGAAATAAAATGCCTCTTTATTAAAAAATTGAATGACAATGTACATCAATGATTGGCCTAAGTCAAAATTCTAACAATCTCCTACTTGCACTAGTCCCAATCAAGCATGAACCTAATACCTAAAGACCTAACATATCATTCATGTTTTGATTTTGGTAGAGCCATTGTCAAGGGATCTGTCGTATTGTCATTGGTGTCTACTCTGCATATTTTGACATCTCCCTTTTTGACTATTTATCGAATAAGGTGAAAACGTCTATGTACATGTTTAGTTCTTTGATGTGATATGGGCTATTTGGCTTGGAAAATGACCCCATTGTTATCACAAAATAAGTCTACTGGATTTACGGTGTTGGGAACAACATCCAGACTAGTAATGACCTTCTTGAGCCAATCAGCTTCCTTTGTTGCGTCTGACACATCTATGTACTTAGACTTTGTAGTATAATCGGCTACGGTGCCTTGCTTGGAGCTTCTCCAACTGAATACACCTCATTTCAAACAAAACCATAACTAGATTGCGATCTAAAATCATCACGATCAGACTGAAAGCTAGCATCAGTGTAACCACTTAGGACTAGTTCACCTTCTTATCCTCCGTAGACCAAAAAAAACATCATTAGTTCTTCTCAAGTATTAAGGATATTCTTGATTGTGGTCCAGCAAATTTCACCTGGATCAGACTGGAATCTACTAGTCATGCTTAGAGCAAATGTGACATCAGGGTGTGTACAAAGCCTGGAATACATGATAAATCGAATTGCAGAAGCATATGGAATCCTACTTATGTAATCTCTGGCTTGTCTTGTTATAAGACAACCAACCTTGCTCAATGGTTTCCTAAGAACCATAGGAATCATTCCTTTCTTGGAATTCAACATGCTAAACCTCTTTAACACTTTATCAATGTACACACTTTGACTTAGATCTATCTCTATAGATTTGTATCCCTAGGATCACGAGGCTTCACCTAAGTCTTTCATTGTGAAACGCTTTTCAAACCAAGTATTGACATTCTACAAGGTTGGAATGTCATTTCTAATGATTCAGATGTCCTTAACATAGAGTACTATGAACACTATTGCACTCACACTAACCTTATTGTATACACAAGGATCATCTTTGTTCTTTATGAATCCAAACTCTTTGACTGCTTCTCGAAACGAAGATTCCAACTTCAGGATGCTTGCTTCAATCCATAAATTGATTTTTGAAGCTTGCATACCCTCTTAGAACTTTAGGGATCGATAAAACCCTCGGGTTGTGTCATGTACACATCTTTAAGGAGATTTCCATTTAGGAAAGTTGTTTTGACATCCATTTGCCATATCTCATAGTCATAATATGTTGCTATGGAAAGAAGAATCCTAATGAATTTAAGCATGACGACTGGTGAAAAAGTTTTGTCATAGTCAATACCATAAGTTTGTTTGAAACCTTTTGCAACAAGTCTTTCTTTTAAGATCCCATCAGCTTTTATCTTTTAAATCCATTTACAATCAATAACCTTGGCTCCATCAGGTTAGTCCACCAAGTTCCAAACTTGGCTGTCGTATAAAGATTCATTTTTTAATCCATATCTTCAAGCCATCTTACAGAATTTGAATCTACAATCGCCTCTTGATAGGTTATAGGCTCATTATGATCTACAAAAATAATTCTTTTATCGTCAGTTATGAGAAATCCATATCTCTCTGGCTTGTGACGAATCCTACCAGACCTTATTGGGTCTTGTGTTACAGATTCAGACTCTACAACACATTGTGTGTCGTCTTGAATCTATGTTCCATATTTAGTGGCTATTTGTGGTTCTCTTATTTCCTCTAGGAGTACTTTACTCCCACTATTTCCTTTGGAAATAAATTGCTCTTCTAAAAAGATACCGGTTCGAGTAAAAAATACTTTGTTCTCAGAACGGTTATAGAAGTAGTACCCCCTTGTTTCCTTTGGATACCCCACAAATATGCTTTTATCAAATTTTGCAGCCAACTTTTTTGAAACTTATCGTTTCACAAAAACTTTGCATCCCCAAATCTTAAGAAAATGCATTATGGGCTTCTTTCCATTCCATATCTCATATAATGTCTTTTCAACCGCTTTAGATGAAATTTGGTTAAGTATGAATGCACCAGTTTCTAAGGCATAACCCCAAAACGTGATTGGAAGATATGTTTAACTCATCATTGATCGAACCATATCTAATAAGGTTCGATTTCTCCTTTTAGGCACACTATTCTATTGGGGTGTTCCGGGAGGAGTAAGTTGTGAGAAAATCCCACATTCTTTAAGATGATTATCAAACTCTTGGCTTAAGTATTCTCAACCATGATTAGATCGAAGTGCTTTGATGTTCTTGCCAAGTTGGTTTTGTACTTCACTTTTGAATTCCTTGAACTTTTCAAAGGATTCAGATTTGTGCCTCATAAGATATATAAATCCATACCTACTGAAATCATCAATGAAGGTAATGAAATACAAATAACCTCCTCTAGCACTTGTGCTAAAGGTCTGCATATATCATTATGTATTCGTCCTAATAGATCATTGGCCCTTTCACCTTTGTCTGTAAAAGGATTCTTCGTCATTTTGCGTAACAAGCAAGATTCGCGTGTATCAAATGATTCAAAATCAAATGAGTCAAGTAATCCATCTTTATGGAGTTTTGAGATGTGTTTCTCACTTGCATGGCCCAAACGACAATGCTAGAAGTAGGTTTGGTGTAAATCATTAGATTTTAGCCTGTTATTGATGTTATAGATGTGCTTGCTTTGTTCCAAGTTTTAAACAAAGATACCAAATAATAGGGTAGCAATACCATAAAATATGTCCCCATGATAGATGGAAAGATTATTATTTGTAATAATAAAATGAAACCCATCATTGTCTAAACAAGAAACAGAAATAATGTTCATAATCATAGTAGGAACATAATAACAATTCGATAATTGTAAAACAAGTCAACTAGGAAAAGTCAAACTATAAGTTTCTACAGCAAATGCAGCAACTCTTGCTCCATTTCCCACTCATAGGTCCACTCCGCCTTTCATCAATGGTCTACTGTTGCTCAACCCCTGCATGTTAATGCAAATATGAGCTCCACATCCAGTATCAATTACCCATGAGGAATTAGTGGACATATTGATTTCTATAACAAAAATACCTAAAGTAGAAGTCTCAGTTCTCTTCTTCTTTATCTCTTCCAAGTAGAGTTTGTAGTTCCTTTTCCAATGTCCATCTTTGTGGAAGTGAGAACAAACTCCCTCTTTTGGCTTCGTTATCTTGGGTTTGGGTTTCACTTTGCCCTTGCCAACACTTTTTGGCTTAGCATTGCCTTTCCTGTTTTGCACCACGAGCATATCATTAGTCTTGGAAATACTCTTCTCGCCATTCTTCAACATACCAAATAGCTCTGAGATGGACTTATCCATATTGTGCATGTTGTAGTTCATGACAAATTGGTCCTAACCACTTGGGAGTGACCCTAAGATTGTATCTATGGCCATATCCTTTGCCAATTGAGTACCAAGTCTCTCAAGTTGGTCAAGATGACTCTTTATCTTGAGCACATGTGAACTTACTGAAGTGCCAGGAGCCATCTTACACTCATTAAATTCCTTCATTGTCAAGAACCTTTCTTGACGAGCTTGCTCTTAGAACATTTCCTTGAGGTGTTTCATCATGTCAAATGCTTCCACATTTTCGAATTATTTTTCAAAATTTGAAACCATGGTAGTAAGCATAACACATATGATATCAGTTGAGTCACTTTAATGCTTGTCATAAGCATGCTTTTGTGCTATTGGGCCATTTGATGCTGGTACATGAGGAAACTGTGTATCAAGGACATAACTCTTCCTCTCTTGCTTAAGAACAATTCTTAAGTTTTGAGACCAATCGAGAAAGCTAGTCCCACTCAACTTATCCTTATCAAGGATCGATCGCAATGTAAAGGTTGATGTGTTGTTGTTTGTTGCCATTATATATACATACAAAAATATGCAAAGCTTTAATAAGAGATTTTTGGAAAACTCCCACTACATTTAACATCCCTAAAGTTAAAACAAGTAGTGGGTACAATATCCATATTTCAATCAAAGTTAAGTCAGTTGAGCTAGTTCTTAACCTTAGCTATTTAGGTAGAAACTCTTTTCAATTATATCATATATAACTCTTCTATTTCTAGGGATTTTGACATCTCATGTCCGGGCATTTAAATCCCTCTCCTAGCCTAGGCCCAAAAACCATTTTGGTAGCCATGTTAAGTCAAACCATAACCAAAATGTAGATAATATTTATCTACCCATTGTCTTACTAAGGTAATCGGGTGCACCCTGCGGTGGCTGAAACTACAACACTGATGAACAAAGCTTTTACAAGTATTGATTATGGAACACATTTTCTTTACTGACTATTTGTAAGGATAAGGTTTGTTTGCTTTATGGGATAAAACATACATTCATTCATGGCATATAAACATCACATGTATATGTAGCATAATGTAAATGTGTCATGACAAAGCCCAAATCTAAGTTGATCTTTTCACAAGCCAATGGGAAAGATCAGGGTAACCTAGGGTGTTCTTTGATCTTCATCGCAACGAATGGCCTCCATATTCTTTTGTAAACAATTTATATACATATCTATACTAACATGTTCTAAAAAGAAATAGACACATTCACCAAAAATGACACGAATGTCATATTTGAAATAGGCACATAAGGCCAGCCCTTACAAAACTTAAATCCAATTGATGGGTTAATTGGGTTATGTCATGCACCATGCATATAGAATCATCATTCAATAAAATCATAATCCAATTATGGTAATTGTTGGGTTTCTTATGCGGATAAACAAGATCAAATGCAGTGGAACAACCAATAACATCACACAAGAAACATCTAGGAACACTATATGTAATCATAATTAATTGAAGTGACCGAATATGTGTACCTTAGAAATCTTTTCCAAATTGCTTTTCTCCAAAAGCTAGAATTGCGAAATTGCTTCCTTTGATTTGTGTTGAGCCGAATGCAATTGACAATAAGGACTACCAAAAGACGACTCCCCTCTACTCTCACATACACACAAGATCGTTAATTAGGATAATGTGTGCTAGCACTTCTTTTAGAATCTCTATTCTAAAACTCACAAAATAATTTTGTCTCTTTGGAAGTGGCACTCACTAATTCAGCTTTACCTTGGAATAAATTGAATGGCAAGGTGTGCATCCTATTTATAGGCATATGAGAAGACCTAAATAGGTAGCACTAAGGAGCCGAAAATGCTCATCCTTGCCCTCCAAGAATTTAGTCTCTTCCTATTTTAGAAGATGTGTGCTGAATTTTTATCCTAGTCACACTAGGATTTGCTTTCTTTGTCCTATAAGAATAAACACTTCCTAATTAATTTTGTCAATTACAAATTAGGGTTTTTATTTTTCTTGTCAAACAAGAATAAAAATCCTAATTAGTCGTGGACTCTTAATTAGTAATTGCTTGTGCTGAATTTATCATTGTCACACAAGGAAAATGATTCCTAAAAAATAGAAAAGAGGAGCCGAAATTCTCCCTTCCTTTTTAGGTTTGTATGCCGAATTTTCTCCCTCCAATTCAGGTTAGGAAAGGCCCAAAATCACATGTGTTTTATTAATATTATTGGGCTTTTAATTATATGATACATTATCATAAAATAAATTACTCACATGGGATGAATTATGTCACACATAATTAAATAATCACAACCATGATAATTGGTGATTCATATTAAATGCCTATTACATTAATGAACTATGTATTAAATCTTATTTAACACATAAATTATAAAACCTTGAATTATTATTAATTAATCAAATTAATAATTAAATTGCTACAAAGAGAGAACCTTTGTAACCAATCCAGATCTTTATTGTGTGCGATCTTGTAGGTTCATTCAATATTGGCAATGAGTCTAAAATAAATTTAAAACCCAAAAATGATAATTGGTCTATAGCAAGACATTATAATTACCCAAATTGAAACGAATATTAATTACGAATCAACATAACCTAATTACAATC
>CAODLS010992030.1:0-15163 GCA_948243855.1 Flueggea neowawraea | reverse complement strand
GATTAAGGTTTTACTATCCAAATCATATTTGATAACTTAATCAGAACCACTATTCACGGATAATTCATCCAATTAAATATGCACAGAAATAAGAAACAGGATGAAAAATACCTCATACTATATATATCAAATATAAAGGGGCAAACAATGTGCTTGGGGCTAGGGCTTACACTAACAATCTCCCACTAGCACTAGTCCCAATCATGCATGATCCTGAGACCAAAAGACCTAACATGACGCTCATGCCTATCTCTAGGTAACTGTTTGGTCAGAGGATCTGCTACATTGTCTTCACCTGATACTTTGCATATCTTCAACCAAATGGAAATCAAACAGCACATTAGCATTTTGCATATAAATATTTGCCAAAAACTGATCAAAGTTGCCGGAAGCATGACACATCCTGAAATGGCTACGGACAATTCAAACTTTTTTTTTAAAAAGAAAAGAGCTATATCCATGTTTTGCGAAAGTGCTCAAGTTGTCCATCATGTTCTCAGCAAAAACTGGTCCATAATGCAGTGGCCAATTTCCATCACAACAACCTAATACCTCAAATGGCTATTATGGACAACCAATATTAACCACAAATCACAAACATCTATATGACATCTTTTATTCAAGTTGTGGAATTTTCTAATTCATGAGGTTAGTAAAACACCAATGACATTTTGAACAGAAGTCTAACAGTGATAACATTAAAAATATAGAGCACTCCCATAGCTTTGTGAGATAAGTGCAGGTCAGATGTACCTGCAATATATTGTTAACTCCAATAGAATTGTACAGCTTTCGTAACAGCAGTACACATCAACAAATGGAATAACGAGTTTTAGAAAATCCTGATGTCATTCATCATTTTGGAAATAATAATAGAAGACAAAGCCAATAGAACAGTAGAATGCATGGTGCGAGTGGGATATTCTTTGTGAATCAAAAACTTCTCCATGGCATTTGGGCTTTCAACAGAAAAAAGAAAGAAAATAAAAATAGAAGCCCTAGATGGCAGAGTGGTGCTGATGTAAATAGCAAATTAATCACAAAAGAATAATTCATGGCGTAACCCTAATTTATTAAAAAAGAGTGGCTAACCCAACCCCTAAGAACTCAACTATCAAAGTAAAATGAAAAACCCACACTCACCAGCGGCTAATCAGTGGCGGACGGAGGCGGTTAAGCCGCGGAAGGAAAAAACCAACTTTCTACTTCGACCTCGTGTTCATGGAAATCATCACGATTATGTTAGCACACTCATGGTAAGTTATTATGACCTACCTTCTTCTCTAAAATAACCATCGTCTCACTATTATTCTTTTCGTCACTGGCAACAATGAAGGTTTTTCCTTGTTGTGTTGTGCTCTATTAAAAGAAGCGTCACTGCTCCAATCACGCCATGGTTTAGAAACGCACTCGAAACAAATTAGAGATGATCTTGCAGAAAGAATTAATTCTGTAATATTAGTGTTGTTCTTCTGCTTTTTCTTTGTCCACGATCGGATAATATTGTGGCGGCTTGGAGAGCTCTTTATAGAACTAACAGAGGTTACAGAACCGAAGTTGAAGTTTTGTATATATATATAGGAAGGACTCACTTTCTCCAAGAGTAAGTTTTTTTACTCTTAATCTCTATCATCTATTGCATTTGAATCTAATGGTTGATATAACTTTCTTTTTTTAATATAATCTTACCATTGAATTTAAATGGAATGAATGTATAGAATGAAGAGTAAGTATAAAAAACTTAGTCTTGAAATAAGTTGATCCTTCCTCATATATATATATATATATATATATATATATAACAAATGCAGAACTTCAGCATAATTGAGGTCGGTCTTAATTCTAAAGTCGTGACAATTCTTGCCCTCTACAAATTCTTTATTATCTACCTTCGTTCAAAGTTGAAAGTATGCAGATAGAAATCTTTCTTTCTATATATTTTAAACCTGTTATAAATCAGAGCAATCTTTTCTTCTTCTTTTTTCCCACAAAATGGAGAAACATACTTGAATTGTAATTGTATATTGAACATATTGGTTTTTGTTGGATTTGAAGCAGATTTTGCTCTATACCACGTTTAGCTTATATGCTCTAATTGATTCATCATTGTTTTCTTTTTTCAAAATTACAGTATCTTCATCCATTTTAACGTATGGTCTGAGAGAATAGGCTAATGCAAATCTCTTTGGTGGTAGATTCTGACTTTGTTTCTCGTGACAATATGTTTTCCCGTTTCAAAAACGATGACAACCAAAGAATGGCACATATTTATATGTAAATAAAAAAAAACAAATACGATTGATAATAAAATGTCAGAATGAGAATCATTCATAATGCATAGCCAATCAATGACTATAATATTATCTAGGTGAAACTAATTAAACTATTAGCACACATAATAATTGATCGCCGCGCAGTTGTGACAGACAAGTTTAGTTCCTCATTGTTTTTCAATTTCACATCAGCAACATAATACGTGACACAGGGTTCATCATGAGGCCTTCTCTCAATAAGTACACTGTCCTGGATGAAACACAATCTTATAGGATTGTATCTGCTAATGGGAATGCATTCTTGTGATATGCTGAACAATTTGACCCAATTAGTTTCATCCTCCATGACCCAAATGTTGCTAAAAACATGTCCTGATTTTGGATCATGGCTTGCGATGCACAACTTATCTCTCCTTGCCGAAAAGCCGAAAACAGTGTGTCCGCGCTCAATGATAGTAAGCGGCATTATGCTGAACTTTTCGTTGGCTAAACCAAAGCCAGCAATTGCATTTGTTTGTTCACAGGTTGCAAGCCAATGCAAGGCCCCATTTAGCGACAAAGCCGTAAACGAAGAATTTATATAGTAAGAGAGATCATAGGCCACTCGTCTCCATTTATTGGATTTTATTGTCAATACTTCGACCTCGTGCTCATGGAAATTATAAGGATCCATGATTATTTTTAAAACCTTATAATCATCGACGGATGAATCATAGCCAATCCCGAATTGCTCTATTGTGTTTTCGAGTTTCAGTACGCGTAAAGTTTTGTGCTTCCTGATGGTTGGATTCAACAACACAACTTCAATTTCTCATGAGTCGGTTATCGGCCTCTTGGTAATACACAAAATACAATCGCAGCTACATTCGAACCTGTAATCAATGTATGATAGCACATCAAGGCGCACCTTCACAGTAAGTTCATTACGACCTGCTGTCTTGTCTAATATAACCATCGTCTCTATACTGTTTTGGTCTACGGCAACAATTAAGGGTTTTTCTTTGTTGTGTTGTAGATGAGCGCTGGTAAAAGAAGTGTCGCTAATCCGATCCCGCCATGGCTTGGAGACACACTTGAAACGAATTAGAGATTTCCCAGGAAGCTTTACCAGGATGGTTTCTACGATGTCGTCTGGAATTAATTTTGTAATGATGGTGCTAAACTTCTGTTTTTGCCGTGCCGGTAGCAGCATTGCAATGGCTGTTCCCTTCGGAGGAATATAATGGCGGCTTGGAGACATAAAGCTAACGGAAATTGCAGACCTGAAGTTATAGTTTTGCCCTAATTATATAGATATACACACTTAACTTCATCTTCACGTAATTGAGGTCGGTCATTCTTGACAAAAAGAGGTCGGTCACAAAATTCCGACTTTAAAAAAAAAAAGAAAGATAAAAAATCTGATCTTATGGAGACTTAAATATTTCTTATTATAAATTTTATTTTAAATAATTCCTTTTTTTTCTTTTAAGAATATCATCTATTACTTTTTGTTAATTTTTTCCGTATCGTCAATTTTTCTATCAACGTGATTACATGGTAGACTCATTCATCATACTCTCTGTATATGTACGTTATAGTAAAAATATATATTATTTGAAAATATATGAACTTCAAAATTTTCACTAATATATTTTAATTTATCAATTTCTTGATATATGTAATGAACATAGTTCTAAAGTATGTAACTTACATGATTATAAGACAAAATATTAGGAATAAAGATCGAAATACTATTGTTTCAAATGAAATCTTTAAAAACAATAAAAAAGGACTCAAAAAATACTTTTCTCGCGATGCAAGTAATGTGGCGTTACAAACCATAATATCTCGCCGAAACAAATAATGCTAATATTAACCACAGTTGAAAGATGTAATTTAGTAATATGAGACTTTCTAATCTACTAATCAACTGTCTGAATTTTTGAAAGCAATTAGAGAAGCACGGTTTGCTGACTTCTTAACATGAACAAGAGAAACCCATTCAACTTGATTCGGTAATAATTTTACAATCTTCTGCACTTGAGCCTATATCAGATTGCCAAACTTGATTGTTCTTGGTAGCTTGAACCGCGAGTAATTAGTCCGTCTCAATGATAACGTCAGAGAATTGTTCAGATAATAGCTATCCCACGACATATGGAATGCCATAACATTCTGCCGGAAGGACTTTTTTAAACTACGGCCAGTAACTAAATATATCGCAGTGACAAATCAGAAACCTCAAGTGAAGTGGCAATGGAAAGAACTTTGTGAGCATACTAATGGAGCACAATCATCATATACCAGACTTCTAGGACAAAAACCAGAAGGTTGTAGAGCATTTTCAACATTAAAGCCTTTTTCCGAAGGATTGGCCTGTTCTTGGTGGAAAAGCACTTGCCTTCGCTATGTATAATTACTTCATGGACATTAATAAGAGAACTTTGTAAATGCCTCTGAATAAGACAAAATAGATAAAGACAAAGTACAAATGGAAATTAAATAAATAAATGTTAGAATGAAGAAAATCTGAAATAATATATGATAGAAGAATCCGACAAAATGACAAAATACTTGCAACTTAGACAAAAATTAGAAGATTTCATTCAATAAGGAGAAGATACATTAAAATTTGTTTTGTTACGTGAAAGAGTGTGTTGAGCAAAAAAAAAGAGAAGAATTGGCGATGATTAAGAATTTGGCTTGTGATGTTGATACGGGTAGAAATTTTATGACAAAAATCTAATAGATTACGTAAATGTTGGTTAAATATTTGGGGGCGCGATGGGAGTAGCTTCAAGTTTGGATGTAGAGTAGCTCTAATATGATAATTGTCACGAACATTTAACAACTAATAGATTTTCAACCATGGATTATTTAGGAAAATTCTTGTCTACATTTGGTGCATGTTCTCACACATGCACCAAGTCAATTAAAACTAATATATTCATGACTCCATCCACTTATATAAATGTCAGTTATTAATTAGTTTGGTACATGTGTGAGACATGTCCCAAATGTAAATTTAATGATATTCCCTTATTTTCAATGTAAATTTATTCACCCAAACAACTTTTATCCAATAAAGAATGTTTTGTCTCAAAAAATTAAATAAGGATAGATGCGAAAAATTACACAAAAATGACTGTCTACAACTAACTTAACCTTATCTTTTTAAAAGTTGTTTTTTTTGTTTAAGTAGCCTATCAATTTGAGATGGAGAGAGTAGTTGCAAATTGCAATGCCCTTTTTAAATGGACAACTGGATCAATTAAAAATGTAAAATTGTTAAAGCTTTTATACATCAATGCACGACCCATATTGATGGTGGAAGAAATGATGGTGGGAGAGATGACGTGAAAAAAAAGATACGATGGAAAGAGGCGACATGAGAAGGAGATGTGGAAAAAAAGCAATAAGTAATTACAGGGTAATGGGTATCTAGTTAATAAGAGATCACCCTGTTAATCAGTTTACTGAGTTGATGGGAAATTTCATTTCCATAGGGTATGGGAATCGGAGTGAGTTTTCTGTGAACTAAACACTGAGAATCCGATTACCACCCCAAAATTAATGAACCAACCACCCACACTTGCCCTCCGTTGGTCGAACTACATAACAACGGCTGAGATTCTTTGCAGATGTTTTGGATACCTTTAGCTTTGTCATGAAAGAGAAGTTTTGCTCAAGGAAACATGTCATAAATGTTTCCATGATATGGTCAGCAAAAGTTATTGCATTTCCTCTTTTGTTTTGTTGCTTTTTTGTTATAATTTTGAGTTAAAATGTCTTACTGAATGAGGCAGCTGTAGTGTCATTGCTATGTATTTCTTAATTGAACTCATCCATTAAGCTTGCATTTAAAGCGTAATGTATGCCTGTAGATCTTTCAACAACGGATAGGGATCCATGTTAATTAAGAACTTTTGATGAGCTAGCGTTGTTTGATATTTTCTCGAAGATGAACTTTTATGAAGCATTTGAGTCTGCATGAACCCACCTGGTTCTATTCCCTAGAAGCTGCAATGTTGATTCAATCAAAATCTCAAGACTACTTGGAGAAGGTTCTGCTTTCCTCTTCCTTTCATGCAATTGATATTAGCAGTTTTTTCCCCTTTATTTTCTTATAAATTCTGCTGACAAAAACCAACCGTGTGTGGTATATGCACAAATAGGAGAGGAATTAACATTGTGACTCCTTATACTAATGGTGATTTTTTCGGTCTGGTTTTACCTGAAATAATGAAGATGGAAAAGAAGAGTTAGAAAAGTAGTGGAAAAGAAAGAGTATTCCACTGAAACAAAGGTAGAAGTAGCTATCACAAATGATTGTAGAATGGACATAGGCTTGCCTCAAAGTCTCTGTGTCCAATCATTAGATTGGAATCTCGTCTCGTATTCAGGGGCCATCTAATCAAACATCTATGCTTGTCTTCTACCCACCAGCCTAATTACTTGAAAAAAGAGAGCCCTTTTTACACATTAGAGGGTCCATTCAATTTATTCCCATTTTGACACACCAACCTTTCATTACATTAATTATTCACTCACTCTCAATTATCCTAACCTTTCATTTCAGATTAATTAAAGCCAAGATTTCTCCTTTTTTTACTCCTTATTTTTTGCTTATTTTTCTTCTTTTTTTATTTTTCTAAACTTTTGTTTGTAAGACTATATCTCCATGGTCTTGCGTTGAATATGGAAATTTTAAAAAAGAAAGAGAATTGAACTTGGACATATTAGTTCATTAGATTAATTATGGTCTCGAATCTCATCATATTAGTTTATATTTGAGGATTGGTATTTGATGCTTCAACTCAGAATTCTAATTGACTCTAGAGTTCGTTGTTCCCAATTTCAAGTCCTTTACTTGCACAAAAAGAAAAAAGAAATCATTTCAAGTCCTTTTATTTTATGTTCTGTATGAAGAATTTCTAGTTCTAAGTTTAAACTTTATATGCAAGTGCTTTTTTAGCTTACAAGCATGAACAAATACTGATAAACCGTTTGACTATTGAATGGTTGATTCCAATGTTCATATGAACTTATTATGTATTCTTTTGTATAGTCTATTCATGTCGTCATGAGCTTTTGCCGGACTCAATGTGTTTGGACATATATCATATAAATAGTAATACATAATGAACTTTAGTATCTTTGACTTATTTACTATTATGATACTTAATTTACTAATATATATTATGCTATCCAATTAAAAAAATCACATGCCATCAAAATTGTGGTGTAGTGGTAGAAGTTATATCGTTAATTAGAGGCTTGTAATTTGAGTTCTAAGTATAAAGAAATTTTAAAACTCGTAGAAACTACAAGGATTAAATACTAAATTAGCTTGATATATACCAAAACATATCTATCACCTCCAACTTACAAAATAAGCTCATTCTATTAGTCTTTTTTTTTAAAGTAGCTCATACTATTAGTTATAAAAAATATATAAACAATTTGGTGCTTTTGATTTTATAAAAATTCAAATCTAAGTTGTAATATTTTTCATTTGTCATCTCATAGTCACTTGTGCCTCATTATATATGTACTTGATTTGCTTAGAGACACCAACTCCATTGGTTCCCACATATGTCTTAAGAAAACGATGGAATTGAAGCCATGGAACAACCGACATGTATAATTGAGCTAATGAAGACTTCACAATGGCTTATCATAATGGTTTCACTTATGAGAGACCAAAATCATAATTGTAATAATAACAAGTATGATTATTTGAGAAAAAAGTTGACAAAGCATTCACAATTTCCTTTCGATTTATTGTCAACTCATGTTACTATGTTATCATAATTTGATCCACTTTAACAATTAAATACATAAGCTATATTAGCATACATATATATGTGTTATCTAATACATCAATCAAACGTTTTGAGTAAACAAAACCTCATTCTATAAAAAATTTACGGTAATTAATACTAGAGCCATTGAGATTTGATCTATCTATATACATTTTAAAAACATAGTAGTTAGTCTTTAGCATTGAGGAAAAGTTTGGTGGATCGATAATGCATATATTTTGTTTTTTTGAGTTGAGCACAAATAAAGGATCGTGGTTGAGTTTGGGTGTTATAAAAGTTATATGCATTTAGATTCAGTCAAAAGGGAGTTTGATCTGATTGACATAAATGTATTGGGAGGGTTCCACTTACTCTAAGAGTAAATTTTTTGAATTTACTCTTCATCTTCACTATCTATTGCTTTTAAATTTAATGGTGTAAATTAGATTGAAAAAGTATCAACTATTAGATTTAAAAGCAATGGATGATAATGATGAAGAATAAATGCAAAAAACTTACTCTTAAAATAAGTAGAACCCTCCACAAATTTATTTTTGATATGAAACAACTTAAATTACACTTTTTAAAAAATTTATCTTGTTTATCATCTTCATACAAAAACATTTTTGTCATTAAATTTTTTATATCAGTAGGTCACATAAATATTTCATGGGTTAAATTTAAGTAATATTAACAAAATCGGGGATGGAAATAACTATTTCTGAAATATGAGGGATGATATTGACTAATGAAATAAACCTTAAGGATTGTTGAATAATTCACCATTATTTTAAGTGTTTGACATTTTGTAATTGCACCAAGTCTTCACTAGGGCTGGGCAAATCAGCCCGGTCCTGAAAAAAGGCCTGGCTGGGCCAGTGGTTTATGGCCTGCGGCCCGACCCGCCTGTTTTTTTTTTTTTAAAAGGGTCGGGCCTGGGCTAATGGTCTGGCCCTGAGGGCCGACCCGACCCTAAAATTTATTTTTTATATATTTTTAAAATTATATATATAATATATAGTATATTAATATTAATTTGATGTATTATGTGTTATAAATTAATAAAAATAATGTTAATTATAAATTTAAGAGTAGTTTAGTATTTATTAAAGTATACTTTATATAATAAAGTATATGTTTAATTATATTTTGATAAAAAATATAGAATATAAAAAAATAAAAAAATGGCCCGCGGGCCTACAGCCTGCCCTTTTTGAATGGACGGGCTGGGCTAAGCATCCGACCAGCATGATCGGGCCAGGAAAAAACCCTTCTGGCCCGGGCCCGACCACGCCCACGCCCACGCCCAACCCTAGTCTTCACCCCTTTTTTGCTGGTCTACTTTTACGTTTTACCCATTATTATCTTTCTCCTCTCCTCTCAATTGGTAATTATTCCAACACTTTGATTAACTTTGCTTGCCAATTATGCAATTGAGTGCTTGTTTAGCAATAATAAAGTGCATTAAGAAAGTATAGGCCTATTTAGTTTAGAGAATTTTCTAAAAATTCTTTGAAAATGAGAAACGAAAACAGGAAATTAAAAATTTTATTCAAAAACTTAGAATTTTTTGCAAATATTATTCAGTTTTTCAAAAAAACAGAAACAAAATAAAACACAGAAAATTATTTTCCTAACTAAACATGTCCATAGCTTCTTTAAAAATCAGAAAAAAAAATTATTTCGTTGAAAAAAGTGTAAAATCAACAAACTTTTCTTTAATTTCCTAGAAAATTAGCTGCTAAAGCAAAAGTCAATAAAATAGTTATTTGGATACTATCTTCCTAAATACAGAACATGTGAACTAAACAAGAGCTAAAAATAATTATGTGACAAAAAAAAGAGAAATACTCCTATATACCCCTTTAATAAATACATAAATATTTTTTTTACTAATGTATATGTTAGAAAAAGTATTGTAACATGTTGAGTAAAATTAAGTTATTGGTTACAATTCCCAAATGAAAATTACAAAAGAGCTATTATATAATGCAGTTTTGACAAAAAAAAAATGCAGGTGATAGATAACAAAATTAAATATAAATTGAACAAATCAATGATAAAATAATACAGAGTGACAAGATAATAATATTTTAAAGAGTATTGACTACACGTTTTTATTAAAGCAATAATATATTGAACAAAAACCATCTTCGTAATCGATTTTATTTTTGTTTGAATGGTCTTTATAATCGAATTTAAAGTAAAGAATTTATATGTATGGTCACGTCCAACAGGAGTATGCCACTACAAGTAACTTTCGACTCCCTTTTTTGCTGACAAAAAAAAATTCAAGTAAAGAAGACACAAATCTAACTCTATTCAAATTATAAATTAATATTTTCTTAATGAAAAAGGTATAATTTCATGAATTACTTATAATTATTTACCTATTTATGTATGCAAAACACAAAAAAGAAATAAAAGATTACTACAATAATCATTAATTGACAAATTCTAGTTAATTTCTGAAAATGCATAGAGTTTATAATCTATTAAATTCAAATTTAAACTTTTTACGAGATATAAGAGGAGATAAAACCAGTAGTGATAATTTATTCTCATTAAATATGATTATCAATTGCTTCTATATTATAAAATATTTAAAGAGTTATAATTAAATTCGATGAAAATCAAACTTCGTCACCGTAACTCTTAACACTAAGACAAAATAGAAAGGCCGAACCAGGAGTTTCGAACTCGAGATTAGATTATGCCTAGAGGATAATTTGATAAAAAAAAAAAACAACACTCCGCAAGTGTGAAATAGTAGGTAGTTTTACTCTTTCTTGGTTTTACCAGAATCATCATTAATAACTATTATTTCATACCTTGTTTTCCTCTCTCTCTCTCTCTTTTCTCTGTGTTCTGTTCTGTTCCTCTGATTCTGTGACTTCTCTCTCTCTCTCTCTCTCTTTTCCAGATCCAATTTCGTCGATTTCTCTCTCCCTCGCTCTATCAATTTAGGGTTTCTTCATCTCTTCGCCAACCAAATTTCCCGGGCAAATTTTATCTCCAAACCCTCACCTCTCCTCTCCAATTCCCTTCCTTCTCCTCTTTGCGTCTTTCTCCGAGACTCGATTCCGCTCCCAAGTTCGAGTCCTGGACCAGATCAGACCTTGAAGCTTCGGTATGCCTTTGGCTTTCGATTTGTCGACTCTTGGTTATCGACGGAAGGTTGTGATTAGAGATTAGTTGGATTTTGTGTTTGTTTACTATTGCATGCTTAGAATTGTTCAATTGAAGCCCCAATTTCGCTCCTTTTTTTGTATTTATTTATAAAGAGGTTATTAGAAAGGTCAAAATTTGAGAAATTTGGGCATTTTTAGTTTCTAGGGTTTCGTTGTGGCTTTTGTGGGCACTGCATGTGTAAGCAATAAGGGGTCCTCTGCTAGACTGTAGAGGATCCCTGTTAAATGTGATTTCTTTTTTTTTTCCTTCTTGGGTTTGTGCATATTTATTTTAGGTACTGGGGGAAATGAGAATAATTAGTTGAAACTTTGGGGGGTTTGAGTTAGATAATTCTGAATTGAAAAGTTTGAGGGTTTTTTTGGATAAAATTGATCTCGTAAGTGGAGGAAATGTTTGGTTCTGGTCATGAAAATAGTGGAGTGATTCCTATTCGCTTTGTTTGGCCTTATGGAGGGAGGAATGTGCTTCTCTGTGGCTCTTTCACTAGGTAAAGTTATTGATTTGATTTATCACCTGAACTGGGTTTCGATTATTTGGGTAGTTACTAATCTTTTAATGGTTTGATTTTAGTTGACATAATGGGGATTTAGTATGATATGAGTTTCTAACGAAATTGCAATTTGGACAGGTGGAATGAAAATATAGCTATGTCCCCGGTGGAGGGGTGCCCTAATGTATTTCAGGTTATTTGCAACTTAACGCCGGAGTACCACCAGGTTGGTTAACTTTCATGGTTACTGTCTTTGTTTGAAAAACGTAGCATTTGAACATATAAGAAACTGAAACAGTCAAGGTCTATTAGGAGTCTAATTTGGATGAGTTAGGACTTCTACAAATAGTGCAATTGCCATGTCCATGGACATCAAACATGCAAAGATTGTAGTTTAACTTTGTGCACGGAATTCCATTTGTTTGCAGTACAAGTTTCTGGTTGATGGACAATGGCGGCATGATGAGCACCAACCTTTTGTAAATGGAAATTATGGGCTAGTAAATACTATTTTCTTAGCTAGCGAGGCAAATATGATTCATCCAATTTTTAGTCCTGATACCCCTGGGAACATGGAGTTGGATGACTTGTTCGTGCGCCCTGTAAGGAATTTTTTTTTTTGTTAAATTCAATTTCGGCATATTCATGAATATCCATTTCTTGTCATTTTCATGATGGTGTTTCATATCTGCAAGTAGCTATCTTACTTTCTCAATTCATCACATTCATATGCCTTCATTCTGTTCGCTTGATTTCCTCTCTTTTCTTCGTATCATTTCAAGGTTATGTTGATGTGTTTTCAACTGTGTTATACTTGCTAATGTGAATTTACTTGATTTGAATTACATTGAACAAAAGCAACGAAAGTAATATCATCTGTTGGAAGCCATTTAATTGAAGCTGTCTTTATAGGGAATAAATGCCTACTTTTCTTGATTTGCACCCTATTGCTGAAAGCCCTTTTTATTTCCCATTCTGGTTTTCAGCGAAAGCAAAGTCAGTTTGAAATATTAAGAATTTTTTTTTTTTTTAAATTTTAGTGTTGAATTGTGAATTTGACTGTCAACATCCAGATATGCCAAGCTGGCTAAAATTATGGTTTATAAGTATAAGCAGTTTTAAGATGGTTAAGGCTGTTTGTATATCGTGATCGTGAAACGGATTAGTGAGCGTTGGTGTTACAAAGGATAGCTAAAATCTTGTGATGATGAAATGGAAATTCAGAAATTGAAGAAATGAGTAATGACAGCCAAGTTAAGATTCTCTATGTTCCTATTACATCATTCTTGGGAGTTATCTAATGTTGACATTGACATGACATTGGGTCGTCTGTTTTGTAGTAATTGCATTGTCTGCAGACATATTCTTGGTGATCCATAGACAATAAAATCCAATTATTCTTTAAATGGAAATAACGTTGATAATTTATTCTGCTTATGTAAACACTATGTTTATATTCTAGCACATTACTGTCATTAGTTGGTCGCCAATTGTCTAGGCGTTGTTTGGTATTGGAACCTTAGAAATTTAACATTAGATTGGTCGCATCTTCCACTTTCTATCCACAATTCTGTCTTATAGAATGTCTTAAAATTGGGTGGTATTTCCCAGGAAGCAGTACAAGCATTGTCAGCAGCTGATTTAGAGCTATCACGCCACCGTATTTCTGCATTCCTGTCTACACATAATGCGTATGAGTTGCTTCCCGAGTCAGGCAAGGTTTGAATGCTTTACCTTCGTAGGGAGCTTATTTGTGTGGTAACGTATTTTGTTTCAATTGTGTCTTCATCTGGGCCTTTTGGATATAACTTTGTAGGTTATTGCATTGGATGTTAATTTACCAGTGAAGCAAGCATTCCATATTCTCTATGAACAGGTGAACTTATGCTACACCAAATTAAACTACTCTGAACTGCCTCTGAATTTTATATATGATATTTTCATTTTTACTTGTTACTATGTGTTAATGATTTACATATCTTTGGTGATTTCTTAGGGTATCCCTGTGGCTCCTCTTTGGGACTTTTGCAAAGGCCAATTTGTTGGGGTCCTTAGTGTGTTAGACTTTATCCTAATTCTGATGGAGGTGTGTATTTCGGTACATTTTTAGTGCCAATATTTGCTAAGATAATTGGAAGTTTGAATTTCTGAAAGAAACAGAAAAAATGAATTTAAGATATGTATATAGCTAGAGGAAATAAGCAACAAATTTATTAAGGCCAAAATCTTCTGCGAAGTTTCAAGGTTTATGGTAGTTTTTAAAGAACTACTATATTGCGAAGAAAAAAAAAAGAAGCTGAAAACAATGCTGAGCCACAAAAAAAAAGTTTGTTTGGGAAGATGAATTATTTTACTTGGCACAAAGTTAGAGGACTTGTTCTTTTTCTGTGACAGCACTTTACCTTGTATTCTCGAATGGCATTATTAATATGCAAAAAATGCTGGTCTATGTATTACTAAGCCTTTCTTTTTACAGCTCGCATATGTATTTATTGAATTTTGGTTGTGTAGAGCATATTGACCTTCTATGAGGTTTTATGTTTCTGTACATTTAATATTTTGTTCACTTCATTCTTTTAACATTTAAGAAATCCGTTGATTTCAGCTTGGAAATCATGGATCTAATTTGACAGAGGAAGAATTAGAAACACATTCTATAGCGGCTTGGAAAGAAGGGAAGCTGCATCTTAACGGGCAAATTGATGGGAATGAAAGAGCTTATCCTAGACCCCTTGTCCATGTAAGTGCTTTCTTCTGATACTCGTGTGAAAACTGAGGTTGATCATATGCCTTACGATATGTTTGTGCATCTTACATGTTTGGGACAACATTTTGTAACTGTTTAGATAGATCTAATGAGATACCTGCACTTGAAAAAAAAGGGGGTTGCTTGCAGAAACTGGATTTAGAGGGTTCCTTTTCCTTTGAGCATTTTACTTATATAAATTTGATCTGAAATGATATAAATGTCTCTTTTTTTTATTATAATTCCTTGGCTCCAGATTAGAAGTAGTTTTGAACATGTTTCCTGTGATGTAGACTAGGTTTTAGTTACATGAAAGTAAGAGTTTCAGATTTGTTTCACAAGTTATTCACTCTGTAATATGCTGCAGGCTGGACCTTATGATTCTTTGAATGACATTGCTTTGAAAATTTTGCAAAACAATGTATCGACGGTTCCTATAATTCACTTGTCATCACCAGATGGTTCATTCCCGCAGCTGTTACATCTGGCTTCTCTGTCTGGAATATTAAAATGTAAGTCTTCTTGGTTTGTTATTTGGGGTTATGTAACATTTTACTAACATATGCTTCTAATTTCCAGGTTTATGCAGGTATTTTAAGCATTCTGCCAGCTCCTTGCCCATTCTTCAACAGCCGATTTGCTCAATTCCATTAGGTACATGGGTTCCACGAGTTGG
>CAODLS010991897.1:0-10836 GCA_948243855.1 Flueggea neowawraea | reverse complement strand
AGAAAATTCCAAATATGCATAAGGTACTAATCAACCCAATTGACATCTCAAATTAGTAGAAGTAAGAGCTCAAATAATCAAAGTAGTTGATTTGAATTGGTCACCCACTCATCTCATCAAATTGATTGCAAAGCAAAGAATTGAACAACTTAGGCAAATACGACTCAATAACTTACTTGCTACAAACACAGTCAGTAAATTGAGGGTTCAAATTCTATGCTTTTGCACTTATTAAGGTTTCCACCATAAAGGAAAATTCATTTTTCATGCGAAGACCGCTCATTTGTGATGGGTGTCCTCGATTACTTAGACAAACCCCCAATGGCAGTGCTTTGCATACTCATGTCCGAAGACAATGGAGTAGGTTATGAACCCCATTTACTTGTCCTTGTTTGGGTTCAAGCAAGTTACGAATAACCCTTTTCATTTCTTATTCGTATAAGTTTTTTTTATTTAAGTTTTCAAGAACCTGCATGCCATTGCTCAAGTAAATCAATGATTTGAATGGAAAGAAAAAAAATCAAAGCGAAAAATTTGATCACCAGTTCGAGACTCATGCTAATCCAAACAGACAATTCAAGGTCTCAAAGTAACACAACCATATTAAAAATTATCAACTATTCAATTCATTGAAAAAATCAAACAACATGTGTTCCCACAACCACAATATAAAGATTTAACTTAAGAATTTGTCATCCCTAGCCCACACTTAGAAATGAACATTGTCCTCAATGTTTTCAGTAGAGCACGAAGTTGAGTAAAATGGGTAGAGAAAAAATAGAGAGTTCTGGGATTTCCCTGAATACTGATTGTTTGTCCATTAATTCATCTATCATGATCACCAAATGCATTTCCAACACAAAATCAACTTCTCCAACTGAAAACATGCAAGAACTCAAACGAGCACACGAGAAACACAAAAGCATATCAAAATTGTTTAACAATAGACAATCACAGGCAGAAAATACGAAACACATTAAAAAAATGAATCATGAAAGAAACGGAAAATTCATAAACTGCTTAGGTTGCCTCCCAATAAGCGATTCTTTAACGTCATTAGCTTGACGTTGATGAGTGGAGACTTTCATGGAGGTTTGTACGCCTTGTGCGAAGTGTCTGCACCAATTCTTTGTAGTGGCTTGCTACGCTGATCTGCCTCCTTGCTCTTAACGCACCATTTGAAATGACACGTCCCAATAGATTTTGCTTGTAGAGGCGGCTCACGTTCCTCTTTTTGCGCCTTAAGCTGCCAAGTCTTGTGCCTCTTCTTCTTCACTTTAGGCATAGTTTCATTGACTTTTGGTGCATCACATGACTATTCCTTGTTGGGTACCTACACCACACTAGAAAAAACAACCTTGTCTACAGTAGAATGTGAGTCAGCATGGTGTTGAACCTTGGAGTCCTTAATTTTTACACTTTAATCATCAACTTTAAGGGTCAACACCCTATCAAACACATCAATAATTGACCTAGAAGTTGCTAGTAATGGTCGTCCTAGGATCAATGATATTTCTAGACTATTCATCATAGCCAAAATCATAAACTCCACAAGAAACGTCAAACCTCCTACCCTAACCAAAACATTAGCTACAATGCCTCTAGAATGCACATCTGATCTATCAGCTAAATGCACAGCCACCTTAGAGGGTGTAAGTTCTCCTAAGTCCAACTTTTCAAACAACTTAGCAGACATCACATTCACGCTAGCCCCTAAATCAGCTAACATATTATCAATATCAGAACTACCAATATAAAGAGGGATAAGGAAACTCCGTGGATCCTTTGATTTCACATGAAGCTCAAGTGATGTCTGAAGTGGCTCGACACTCTCTTCATTCTTCCATCCTCAACCACGGGTAGTGGTTTCTCAGGTATAGCGGTTGGCTTCTCATTGGCACAAGTGGCCACTTTGACTTGCTCCCTTTTCAAAAGTGCTGTAGGATATGGGATCCGAGGCTTGTATTCCCGAAGCACTCTTTTTGGCTCAATCTCTTCCACCATATTTTCCTCAGCATTTTTCCTTAGAGCCTTTTCCTTTTCTTTACATCCATCCTCCCCACTCACAAAAATAGGATTCACGTGCTCCTTTGGATTTACTTCAGTGTTGCTTGGTAGGGAGCCCAGTTGCCTTTCAAATAGCAGGATAGCTATCTGCCCAACTTGGTTGTCCACATTATGGAGAGATGCCTCTTGATTTCGGATTGAAGTCCCTTGATTCATCAAAGTAGTTTCAATATGTGTCAATCTTTTTTCAGAGGCTTCAATGTATTTGGTCATTAACTCCTCGAGGTTTAGTTTCTTCTCTGGAGCCGGTTGTTGTTGTTGGTATCCTAATGGATAGGTTTGTTTTTTTATCCCTTGACCACCCCAAGTGAGATTTTGTAGGTTTCTCCACCCTGGATTGTATATGTTACTATGTGGATTATTCTAAGAATGAGGAGCATTGCCCATATAGTTCAAAGTTTATGTACATTCTCTGCTTCTATGTCCTCCACCACATAAGTCACAACATAAAACTCGGGCCGGTTATTGCAACATGAAAAGAACCTCAATGTTTTTTTTCTCAAAGCATCCAATTGCATTGACAATCCTGTTACTGCATCCACATCATACACCCCGACTTGTTTGGTTGGCTTAGAACGAATAGTGTGCCATTGATAATTGTTCATAGTCATTTCCTCGATAAGCTCCTGAGCCACTTTTGGTGTCTTGTTATTCAGAGTTCCTCCCACTGCAGCATCGATCATCTGCCTTGTTCCTTGGTTCAAACCATTGTATAATGTATGAACTTGCAACCACGTTGGCAAACCATGATGTCGGCATCTCCTCAATGACTCCTTGAATCTTTCCCAAGTGTCATAGAGCAATTCAGACTCAATTTGTGCATAGGAGAAGATATGATTCCTGAGCTTAGCAATCTTGGAAGGTGGGAAGTATTTCAGTAAGAACTTCTCTACCATTTGATCCCAAGTTAACCTCTAAGCAAATAGTGGAGCCACTGCTTAGCTCTTCCTCTGAGTGAAAATGGAAACAGTCTTAGCCTTATAACATCATTCGGAGCCCCATGTATCTTGAATGTGTCACAAATTTCAAGAAATTTGCCAAATGCGCCTTATGATTCTCATCTTGCAAACCATCAAACTGATTGAATTGTTGCACCATTTGAATAATGCTCGGCTTGATCTCAATGTTGTTGGCTGCAACAGTTGGTATAAGAATGCTAGACTCAGCTGCCATCAAGTTTGGTCTAGCGTAATCCGACATGGTCATTGGTTGTTCAACAACCACAGCTACTGGTATCTTTCCTTCCATGTTTTGCACCATCTTGGATTGTCTGTCTATTTATTTTTTATCTTTTCCTATGTGTTTGCCTAAGGTTTTGTAGCATTCTTTCATATACCAACAAAACCTGATAGAGTAACAAACACACGAAAACCAAAGCGTAATCCTGAATAGACAGAAATTTCAAACCAACAAAATAAATCAAACTTGAGCAACGAAAGTTAACAAAATATAAATAAACACAACTACACAGAAAAATAAATCTAAACAAATTGACTAGATTAACAAAGTATAGCTTTCCTAATATCCCAAAAACTTGTTAGCAGGCAAGTGCACCTATCGAGATGTAGTATGCGGACCTGAGTACCGAGTATCATATCCCACAGAGACTAAGAGTACTAGTAATTACCATTTCCCTATTATCTATCCTACCAATTAAGTGGTGGATCAAGTAAAACTAAATGAGTACCGACAAGCAAACATAAAACAGAGCAACAAAGAAAGATAAAGAGCCAAGGAATCAAGATAAAAATAGCATCCAGATGTTGAATCCCTCTAGGACTTCCCAATGAAAACCCGACCTTATTACTCGCTCACTCATTTGCTCATTGGACCGTAGGAGTTCCTAATGTATATTAACTGCTCTCTCGAGACAATTAAACTCTAACGTCAAGTTGATTAACTGGAATCTCTTCCTAATTAAAACCCTCACGTTGCATTAACGATAATTTGTCCCATATTAAGTTTGACCTTAATCCATAAAATTTACATCGACCTATGTTTAGGTTTGTGTGCAACTCCTCTTACCTATAAGCGATTCTAAACATGTAATAAATCTCTCGATTACCAAGCATGCAATCAATGTCAAACTGAAACACCGATAGAATTGATTCGACAACATAATACATTATAGGGGAGGCACAAATCATAAACAAATGAGCAAAGCAACAAGACCCATTCATAATTTCATCCTAAGGTTCATTACATCTAGAGGCATACAAGATTAGTTCATAATTGTAGAGAATAAAAAAAAAAATAATGAAAACTAGGAGAGAGAGAGGGAAACCATTGAGAATCCTCCAATTTTCAAGAAATCCACCCGAACTTGATGTAAATCCTCTCTAAAGACCTTTTCCCCTTGATCCCTAGCTCTCCAACTCTCTCCAGCTATGTGTTTTTATGCAAAATGGCGGCCTCCCTTGGTTTAACCCCAAAAGGACTTTAAATAGGTAGAAATAGGGCAAAATTCACGAAGCTAGAAAAACATGGGCAAATCATAATTACACGGCCGTGTCTTTGTCCCTCAAACCATGTCTTGCATTAAAACTCTGTCATTTCAACCCTTTGACTCGTTTGGTTTCAAAACTGGTAAGACAGACGCAATTCACATTACACGACCGTGTCTTTCACTCCAAGGCCGTGTCTTGTATTATGAATATGCACTTGACTTTGGTGAATAGGACACAAACAGATCATGAAACTACACGACAGTGTCTTGGGCTTCCAAATTGTATCTTTTTAGTGGAGATGCATTTGGTCCTAGCTAGAAGGACACGGAAATAAATGAATATTACACGGCCGTGTCTTATGATGACAGGCTGTGTCTTTGCTTCTGCACTCGTGTTTTGCATCCAGACGCGTGTTTTAACTTAGGATGGTCACACATGGACACAACAAGAGCTTTCATGCCCGTGTATTGGCTTTCAAGACTATGTCTTTTCAGTGGTCCTCAAAGTTCGTCGTTTAATATCCGTGTTGGTTCGTTTTTGCTCAATTCTATCAAGACAGGATCACATGACCTGAAAATGCAATTATGTACGATTAAAGTACCAAAAATCATCAATAATGCTCGAATAATAAAAAAAATAATAAGAAATAAACGGTACAAATATGTATAAATGAGTGTTTATCAAGTACCTAAACACAAAAAAGAATGGACTGAAAATGACAAGAAGTTGGAGTCTTCCAACAATAAGGCCATCCATGTCTTGTTTTGTGCTTTGAGCAAGACACAATTTAGCAAAGGCCAGCAATGTGAAATAGCTCATGACATTTAGAGAACGTTGGAGATTACCTATGAAGGCACTTCTCAAGTTAAGGAGAACAAATATGAACTCTTCAAGATAAAAGAAGGGAAAGCTATTCAAGACATATTTGATTGATTCAATGATATTGTGAATGGCCTGAAAGATCTTGGAAAAAAATATGCAAACTTAGAACTTGTGAGTAAGATTTTAAGATCTTTGCCAAAGTCTTCATCTCTTATCAAGAATGCCATCCAATAAGCCAAATATCTTTCTACTTTATCTTTTAGAGAGGTTTCCTTTATCTCTTTACACTCATGAAATGGTTATGAAAGAGGAAGAGGATGGTGGAAATAAACTTGACAAAATAAGAGGATTTGCTCATAAATCAACAGTAATTGAGGAATCCAAAGAAGAGGAAGAAGAAAGTGATGATGAGGAAATAGTTATTTCTACAAGAAGATTAAAAAAAATTCTTGAAAATAAAGAAATTTGGCAAAAACAACAAAGAGAAATTAAAAAAGAAGATGGGAAGAAAGAGTTCAATAAAGACTCTTCTATCATTTTCTACAAGTTTAACAAGTTGGGAATTATCAAGCTATAATGTCCACTTCTCAAGAAATAATCCAAATTTTTCAAGAAGAAGGGCAATGAAGGCCATTTGGAGTGATAGTCACTCTAGCTCGGATGAGGATAAAAAAGTTGAAAAGATAGCCAACCTTTTTCTCATGGCAATTGAGGATGAAGAAGCTAATGACAATGAGGTAATCGACAACTATACCTTTGATGAGTTGCATGATGCATTTGAGGATATGCACAATGAATTTCAAAAGCTTAGTGCCAAGTATTTTTCTTTAAAGAAAAGTGGAAATGATCTTAGTATTAAAGTCAATGTTTTGAGTAACGAAAAACTCGTTTTGATTGATGAAAACTTGATTAAAAAAAAAGAAGTTGAAAAGTTTTCAAATATTGCCCTTAAGCTCACCAGTGGCAAAGAAAACCCTAAGAAATTACTTGGTTCTGAAAGATAATATTTGTCAAAGCATGGGTTGGGCTACAATGTTGTTAGCACAAGCAGGAGTATTAAAACTATTGTTATCAAACAAGGTACAATTTTGAACAATGCATGCACTTATTGTGGTGATTATGGAGATATAACACATACTTGCAAGTTTAGATTGCATATAAATGTTGGGACAAAAAGGATTTGGGTTCCCAAGGGAACAATCTTACCGCACCTAGTGAGAACTAACCTACAAGGGCCCAAAGAGCTTTGGGTACCAATTTCAAAAGTTTAATGCGTCTTTGTAGATGTCCATGAGAGCAAAGGGCAAGAAGAATGTATAATGTTTAGACATCAGTTATTCTCGCCACATGACCGGTGACAAAACTATTTTTTCCCACATTGTGACTAGAAATGGTGGAAATATTACCTTTGGAGACAGTGCCAATGGCAAGATAGTTAGAGAAGATAAAGTTGGTAAGGATTCAAACCCAACTATCGATAAGGTGTTACTTGTTGATGGCTTGAAGCATAATATATTAAGTACTGGTCAATTTTGTGATAGAAATTGCAAGGTTGTATTTCAGCCTAACAAATGTGTTGTGTATGATGTTGATGATCATGCATTGTTTGTTTGGTTTTAGGCGTAACAATATATATGCTATTGGCTTGTTGGAATCCAATGCCTTTAATGAAAAGTGCTCTGTGGTTGTGAATAATGATACTTGGTTGTATCATAGAAGGCTAGGTCATATCTCTAAATTGAGCAAGCATGGTTTAGTCAAAGGATTGCCCAAACTCAAAATTTGAGAAAGATTTTTGTTTGTAATGCATGTGTCATTAGTAAGCATTCTAAATCTTCATTTCATAGCAAAAAAAAAATCATTTCTACATCTAGACCATTAGAGTTATTACATATGCATTTGTTTGGTCTCATTATTACTTTAGTCTAGGTCGTATGGCATGTTTGCAATATCCTGTCCGTTTTGGTTAGGCCTTCAGTTGTACCTCATTTAATTTTGATTGAACTTTGTTCGACTCTGATTCAAATCTTGATGTTTGAGATGATGTTTTGATGGTAACATCTAACGATGATGAATTTCAAGCTTGGGGTGTTAGATTTGCTTCGGGAGTGTTGGAGCCCATGTTTCTAAGTTAAAAGATATGTTAGAAGTATGAAATTTCACAAAAAATACATCGAGGGGGTCAGTTACATGCGTTGGAGGGTAGTTAATCATGCTAAATCATCAACCAGAATCAGTCTGGAGCTAAAAAACGACGTCTACGCACGTAGACAACATGTTACGCATGTAAGACTCCTTTTTCAGACGTAGATGACAATGCAATGCATGTTGATCACTAATCAGAAGAGTTAGAATTTAATGAATGTTGTCTACGCACATAACACATTATGTTATGGATGTAATAAGTGTTTTACAAGCATAAAAGCTTTGTTTCTTGCACAAATTTTATGTGCGATTTTGAGTGAAACATTATGCTCTGGTATGTGGGTTTATAATACCCCTTCCCCGACCTTCCTTCATCATTTCTCACTCTAAACTCTTCCAATCCATCCCAATCTCTTCCACATTGCTCTCCATTCATTCTTTTTGCTTCCTTGAGGTAAGAACACATCATTAATGTCTTCTTTCTTCATTTTTGTTCATGATTTATCCATTTAGGGTTTAAGCCAAAATTTGATATTCAGTTTGAATTTCATCTTTTCTGTTGAAATGGGAGTTAAATGTTGTTAGGTTATGGTTGTTTGAGGTCAAAATTATAAGTTTTTAACTTCAGTTTTGGAGGTTTTGGTGTTTCGACGAAATGGGTTTATTTGGAGCTGGGGTTCGAATTTTCTATCTATTTTACATAAATGTGAGTTGTAGAACATTATATTAGGTTAGAATGAACTTAGAGGAACAAGATTTGAGATTTAGTTTTTGGGATTTAAACATTTAAGTGAAATAGGTTTGTTTTAGGGTTAAGGTGACAGTTTAAAACGGTTTTGAACTCAATTTGAGTCAGATTTGAAGTTCTTTTTAATATATCTAGGTAGGAGGGACTTATATAAACATGAATCTATATGGGATTTGAAGAATGGATGTTGTTCGTTCTATGGTTCATGGAAATCCAAAGTTTAATTTATAAATTCTTAATGATTTTGTGTTTAATTGTTGAAATAAAAGTTGGATTCGTGTTTAGGAGGCTGAGATTGACCAATGTGGGTGATTATATTCTGTTTATATCAGTTGAATCGGAAGTAGGGACTAATTGGGTAATTTGCCATTGAGGGACCAAATGCTATATTTTACATTCTAGGGACCAAATTGAGATTCTAAATTATTTGGGACATTTATTTAAATATTTGAAAAAATTTAAGGATTAATTGATGATTTTGGAGCGTTAGGAAATAATTTATAAATTGGAATATTCGGGGAAGAAAATGTAATTGTATGTTGAGGTTAGATTTTCGAATAGAATGTTGGACTTTCGTTTGACATGGGTTTCGGGGGTTGTATGTGGGTCTGAGTATGCATTTGCATTGTCTTGCATTCAGTGTTCGCAATAGTACCACATCTGACCCCGATATTGTTGTTATTTTCAATTTTGTCTAATTCGGCTATGTGTTTGTTTTTAGCTCTGTCTGACTCACGTGGTGACCGACCATCGTTTGGTAGCCCGTAATTGGCTTCTCTAGCTCGGTGTCTAGGTGAGTGAGATATTTTCTCTAGACACATAGGCTGTGTCTTTCGAAATTAGATGTTTTTGGCATGTCTAGCTTAACTCTGAAATTTGGATTAATAATGGTCTGGCTAATAATGAATGGGATTATGTGATTAATAACCCACACTCCATATCTGACTATGACATATATTAATAATTATATATATACTCTCTGGAAATGAACTCTATTGCATGATAGTTTGTTATATACTCCGTTAATATTATATATATATTTATTTATTTTATATTATTATTAATATTGTTATTATAAATATTTATGTTTGTATAAATATCATGATAAAATGATCTCCATCTAACATACACTCTGTCTGTTGAATATCTTTGCACTATGTCTGATAGCTAATATTCTAAGATATTACATTATGTTATATATTATTCATTATATATATATAACTCTTATTCTAACTTTGAAGACCTAGGTATTAGGCAACGTAGTCTTTGATATACCATTGCTTTATTAAGGCCCAAGTCCCATGGCAATATGGTGATTCATGTGTATCGCGCAGACACACGACTCGTCTGTTCTGGTGGCAACTGCCCACATGCTTTTTCTCTGACTTTGGTATTTCTATTTGCTACTTTTGATTTGACTCTAATATATATACATACATACATATATAAATACATATTATGTATATATATATATCATACATACATATATATACACATAATATGTATATATGTATGTATGTATGTATGTATGTATATGTGTATATATATATATATATATATATACGCAGAAATGTAAAGATCATGCAGCAGTTCAGGCAGCTGAGCTGACCATATAAGAATGAATGCCAATAATTTAGGTGGCAGAGCCAGCCATATGTAACATAAAAGCAAATGAAAGCATTAACATAAAATAAATGAAAGCATAAACATAAATTTAAATTAACATAAAATAAATGAAGGCATAAACATAAAACTAAATGAAAGTATGAATATATGAAAGCATAATTAAATTTGTATCTAATTAAATATGGAAGAACTTGCTAAAACAAGATTACAAAATTTTGAAGTAACTATAATGGCTCTTAGAAATCTCAGGGGAAGCTCTCTATCCCGAAACTTGAGCCCCCTAGCAAATGAGAGGTACGTCTTTTTTTTTTATAGAGGAGGATAAGTGTATCTTTGTAATTTTGGTGAACAATGATGAACAGTGTTTGAACAGTTGTTTCGTGACTGTTATAGTGTCGCACAGTGTTTGAACAGTAATCTGCGATAGATTTTTGACTTTTGTTACAATGTCACACAGTAATCTGTCATTGCTTTTTGACTGCTATGATGATTTTGTTTCGTCTTTTGCTCAAATTTTTATGCTCTCTTCAATGTTTAGATCGGCTTGTTTTGTAACATAGAATAAATTTTATGTGCTTTTTAGCAAAGCACCAACCATCAACGGATTTGGTATCTCTTTACCACCTACCTTTTGAGGTGAAGTGGGTCCAAATTTTTGGCTTCAGACTACCATTATGTGTTTTTTGGCAAAACACCAGCCATCAACAGATTTGGTATCTCTCTACTACCTACCATTTGAGGTAAAGTAAGTCCGAAATTTTGGCTTCAGACTACCATTATTTGAAAAAAAATTCCCTAATTTTTACCTAAGTAGGAATTCCACTTAGCGGGATTTAAGACTTTTTTTTGTACATTTGTATATTACAATGTGATTCATAGCAAAATATTGGTCATGGATCATGGCCAAAACAATCATCTAAATTGTCTTCTCCCTCAACGGAGCTCGAGCTTGATGTTGATTTGGAAGCCTTTGAATCAGTT
>CAODLS010991546.1:0-30338 GCA_948243855.1 Flueggea neowawraea | reverse complement strand
AACCAAATCAAGAGATGCAGCATCCCTCGTTGAAATATTGTACCCCCAAAGGTACCGTGCAATATCAAAACCAGCATAAAATGGCACAAAAATTGCTGCAGCAAGTGAGGAATCATTTGTTAAGCACTCATACTGCTTCATCCTATTGCTGAATATCACATCCACAGCGAACTGATTAGTTGCATACCACCCTGTATTAGAAAACACCCCTTCCACATTCTCCAGCGGAGGTCCACACCCAGCATTGCTCGTGAACTTACACATATTAGTCCACAGACTCAATTTTCTACACTCCTTCAACATATCCTCATTAAACCTAGGAGGCAAATCATGGACATAAATATACCTTCCCCCACATGGATCACTCTTATTCTCTATTGTCTTCAACGCTTTCATGAACGGAAAACTCTCCTCCTCCTTCTCCCTCTCCCCACTACTACTACCACCACCACCACCAATACCACTACTACTAGAAGGAATAGTTTTCGATGGAGGATTTATTAACCTAGCATCAGTAACAAAAGACGGTGTTTTTGACTGAACATTGAATGAAGGCTCTAATTTGACAGATTCATCGACATTACTATTCCCTAACACAGCAAAATGGAAATACAACAACAGAATCCAGAAAAAAGCAGATAAAGAAGCTAACAAACAGAGCCTGTTATTCTGATTCTTGACCGCCCCCTTCTCCATTTGCTCAAAAGGTACACTCGCCGCAGTGCGGCGTCGCATTACAATCCTAAAGAACCTACAAAAATTACAAATAATCACTCAATTAAAAATTACACATCTTTAGCTCCTAATAAAACATACCCATTTCAACAAATTGGTCACTTCCAAAAACCCACAACTCTAAATCTCAAGAATCAATCCAGAAACCATGCAAATCACTCACAGATCTTTCAACAAAGACGCCAACTTTACCAAAAATCAAAGGCAAAGTAATTCAATAAATGGTCGGTGAAGAAGTACTTACAGAGAGAGGTCAGATTCGGAAAGAGAGAGGAAGGGGAGGGCTGGAGAAAGAGGTGTGTGTTGGACTTAATAGAAGAGAAACAGAACGCGTAAAATAAGAGAGGAGAGGGTGGGGGGCGCAAGTTAGAAAGATGCGCCGGGGGTTGTCTGTTGTCGGTAGCCGGTGGGATGGTGCCACGTGGAGGAAAGGTGACGTGTCAGTCCAAGGGAGGTGATGTCAGTCTCCTGGAATTGCGTTGCACGACTGGGAAAAAAAAATGAGAAAGACAAGTGTCCAACGTTTGTCTTTGTGAAAATTTTGGTTTTTTGGAAGGTTTTGCAGTGGATTTACCTATTCGCCCTCTACATCAAAATTGACAATAAAAAAAACAAATTTGATCAGGATTAAAAAAAAAAGTACTGATGCATCTTAATTTTATATACACCAATCGCTTTACACGAAAATTAAGAATTGATATTTTATATAAAAATAAGAATTAATAATTTTAGTAATTAATTTGATTTAAATTTATAATTTTTTCTAATTATACTTTCGTAACATTCCAAGAAAAAGAGTTAACAGTTGAATTAACTAAGAATAATATTGTAATTTTATTAATAATTAATAAAATAAAAATGAAAGTGTATCTATAATTTAAGAGATTAAAATAAAAAAATATATCTGTAATATTAGAATTGAAGGAGTAAGAATTTATTAAAATAGTGATTTGAGTGAAAAAGAAAAACAGAATTTACTAAATATGGAGAAGGAATTTGGTCAGTATTAATAATAGACACACAAAGGTTCAGAGATAGAAAGGGGAAGTAAAAGTGAACGAACAGAGAGACAAAGAAGTCAAGACGATAAGGAAAATCCTTAAATACCCTTGGCTTTTGTTAACAGATGGGAGAAAGAGGGAAGAAACTGAGTCGATATAAGAAATTCCGAGTGAGCTGCTAAATTTGCAAAAACTTTGGTAATACGAGGGAAGACGCCATTGTCATTTAGATGTTAAATTACTTAGCAAAAGTTAGAGAAATCTCTTTGGTTTTTTCTTTCTTTCTTTTTAACAAAATATATGAGAATTGAGGGCGATTAGTAGTGACATATCTCTGCTGAGCGTTACCATACGGACGAATATTTCCCGTTGCGGAATGTCTAGGCTTTACTCCCTGAGTTTTATCACCACAGCACCTCACCAGGGCTAGCGGCCTATAGGGCTATCCACCAAACTCTAATGGGTGATTTTGGATCCGTACCTTGAGATTGAAAATCCCTAACACCTGCCATTTTTCCTGAAACTCGAACCCAGGGCCTCGTGAACTTGGGACACGCTCCTTGTCTGCTACGCCACCCTCGGGACTTGCAGCTCTTTGTCTCGCGAATGCTCTCCGGTTTTTGTATATATATTGATTGATAAGTGGAATTAGGAATAATTAGTTGGACATCACTGTCATAGAATTTGATAATTTAGTGAGCATTGGTAGGTTGTGTCAGTGTCACCATTGCCTATAAAGCCAGCATTAAATTATGCTAACGTGGTTCTTTTGTTTTACAAGTAGAAAATTGATGTTCCGAGGAAAGACGAGAAATAGAGGAGACTAGGAGGTAAGTATGGCGGATTTGACGTCGTCTAGAGGAGTGTGATTTTTGCAGGTGTAGGAGTAACCACTGCACTAACTAACCCACCCTCAAACGACATGTGAGTATGTTACAGGGGGCAGGATCCTCCAAATGAGGTCGACTCTCTTTGCATTGGCACCAAATTCTTGCATCATCGGCTGCCACTACATTTTTTTTTCTTTCAAAAGACTTGGAAAACTTCGTAAACTGCGATAAACCTCCAATGCAAAATATTTGCACCGAATTGTGTAGTGTGTACGCCAGTTAAAACCGAAACACGCTACTTCCTGTGATAATGAAAAACAAAGTAAATAATTGAGGTTTTAGACGAGATAATAACTTAAGGTCCTCTTCACATGAAATTTATGTAAAAGAATTAAATATTTTAATTTCATTAGTATATTTCATTTATGTTAGAAAAATACAAAAAAATATCAAATAAAATTACATAAGTTAAACAAAAAGTATATATAAAAAAGGAAATCTTTACACAAATCGTAAATAAAAAATAATTACAATTTAAAAAAAAAAACACAGTCGGACGAATGTAATGGACATTCAAATATATACAAAGTGGTATTTTGTATATAGGATGTACATAAACATATACAAAGTGGTATTTGAAAAACAAATCACTTATGTCTTTTTTTTTCATAAAATAAAAAAATATTAGTACCTATCATATAATTTTTTCCAAACATTGGAACCCCTAGCTTGCGGTAAAAATTGAACCTTAAATCTTTCAACTAGGGAAAGGACTTCTTAACCGGTAAACCCAACAGATGTAGACATCGACTCAACTAGATTAATGTCAGGATAAACTGAACTGAGATACCCAGTTTTTCAATGTGTTACTAAATCTCTTTTTCAGATTTTTGAACTTTCAGTTTCTATAGCACTAGTTGAGTTTCTGTAACACTAATTGAGTTAAGACCTCAACAGAGTCTTTTTCTTCAAAAGAATATACTACTAGTGGTATCATTGTAAAGATTTGATTCACAACTTTTTTACTTAAGCAAACATTAATTGCACAGACCCCAAAAGGGCTAGTTATTAATTACACAAATTGTAGATGTGCATTGATGTGTTGGTTGCTACATTTGTTAGCACATGACGTGCATAATGGAACACACATTTTCACAAGCTTAGCACGTTTAATATTTCAGCCCGATTAACTCATTTGTCGTCTAATTAATTAGATTACTATAGCCAGAGCCCCAGACTGGAGTTTCGTATACCTGAAGAACAACGTTAATTAATACCAGTATTCTATTCCTTCACTTTTAATGCAACCAAACTTTGAGCTCCGATTTGTCATTTTGCAAAGGGAGTTGCTCAATTAACTACTAAATTACAAAACTAAATTAAAAATAATTACACTGCTTTTTTCTTTTAACTAAGACTTGAATGTGTAGTACCCAAATTTATATCTTATCTTAATGAGTCTTAAATCCGAGACCTCAAGTCCCAAGTATAATTACCTTACCACTAGGTTAAGTCACGTTACTAAAACAATTAACATTGTCACTCCCATATTAATTGAACAGCAATATTTATAAGAGTAATGCTTAATGTCTTTAATCAAGACAAGTTTTTTTTTTGTCTTGAGTGAACACATATTACAAAATCATCTTTATTTTTAGAGGTATTTTAGAGTTTAGGGTTTTAGATAACATAACTTATGAAACTATCCTTACTTTTAGGGTATATTAATAAAAAACTGACAAAGATAATTTTATAGTTCGTATACATTCAAGACAAAAAAAATTGTCTTCAAAGAAAAATAACTTTGTATATTATATTTGCTTGGAGCTAATTTGTGTTCCGCCACAATTTTCAACTATAGTTTTTGTAGTTATATCTCCAAGCAAATTTTCAGTTCCGGTTCCCAACAACTTCATAACTTCTGACTTTCGGCTCCAAATTTCAAACTCCAAGCATTAATCATGCAAGTCAAGTGCATATAAATTCATGGGTTAAATTGATCCATCCCAAGTCATGGGTTGAGTTGACTTCTATAACCCTAAATCCAACGAATTTGGTTCTTTTCTGATTATTTGAATTTGAGGTCAATTCATGGTTCACTTGACTTTGTTCCATCTTATATAATGTTATTCTCACATAGATGATTAATTTCAGCAAAAAAAATCGCAAAAGCAGTGACAGATCCTATATATTGAGACATCTTAAAATTGTTGGTGTAGATGTGCAATAACGTTGACATTATTGGTATATAATGTTAAAGAGTTGTTGTCAGGTTGCATGCAATGCATCTAAAACATATGAGTGGATCTGAAATTGAAAGGTCAATCACCTCTCAAAGGATTATTTTCAGGATAGCCTGGCCTGGTATGAAACACCAATCACCATGGAGTGGACCATAACATTTATATGCAGGTATCAGGAATAAAAACTTTTATGGGATGCAATTATTTTGCTTTCAAAATGCTAGTGGGAGATTTATATGTTTTAGTTTTCACTCTTATGTTTACGTCTCCCAGATATTCGATTATCTTTTTGATATCTAACTTATTTGAGTTTAAGTTGAGTAAAACTGTTATAAATGATAAAACTCTTTTTTTTTTTCAAATTTTAAACAACCTCATATTAAAGACTTAAACTTGGATTTTCTAATTAAAAAAGAGGATTATGACGAGTGGTTGGCCCAAGTGGTGTGGCACCACGACTTAGACCCCTAGAGTCTCTAGTACGAGTCGCATTCTAGGTAGGTATGTTAATGTCGTTGTGTGAGACTATTAAAAAAAATAAGAGGGCTTTGTACCATCTTACTACAACTTTCAGCGATAATTTTTTTATTTGAATATCATTTTATTAGCAATTGTATTGTATAATTGAATATATAACTTTAGGATCAATCAACTTATAACTTATTAATAGTAAAATAAACTTTAATGTTAAGAGTTTATATTTTGACCTCTAACAGAAACAAACAAAATGACTTATAAAAAAATAATATATAACTTTCAGGATCTCTGCATTTTTTGCAGCCCTCATCATTGTGCTCAATTAATGATCGTCTTTTTGAACAATCAAAGGTGCAATTAGCAATGTACTTTTGAGCATGATTAATGGGGTTATGATTATATCTTATAAAAAGAAAGTGCAAAGTTAGTCAGTCGCCCATTAAAGGAGTGGAATCTTATTAATGGGGTTATGATTATATCTTATTAAGCAGCTTATTCAGCCTTCTAGAACGGGACTCCATTTCTTTTTGGTATTATCTATCATTTTCTATCGCCGCCCTAAATTGGTTCTTCCTTCAATTAACTGATTTGGGATCACTTGACAAAACAATGCCCTTTTCTTACACGTCATTTTTACATATTTTTATTAGGAATCGAATTTTCGAAATGATCTAATATCAATGAATTACAAATTTGTTAATAAAAATGATCATACTTAGGTCTCGAATTTTAAATGTATTTTTTCTATGCTATGGTAGAGCCACGTGGGGTTGGATAGGGTTGACCGATCCGGTGAACCTTTAAGATATCCTTCCGACTCTATTTGCTCTATCTCATATCTCACTTCTTTATTTTAAAATCGACCAAATTTAACCAAATTTTACCTCCGTCATTGTTTCTATGTACAGATGCAGTTAATATGAAAAAGAGCCAGCTTTCAAACACAGTTGACTAACTTTCGTTCATCAAATAAACTCACATTTAGACCTTAATTAAACAAAACAAGCATTTTGTCAACATCCGATATACAATATTAAAACCACTCAAAGGGCTCCATCAAAACAGGAACTCCTTAAGAACTAGAGAATTGTGTCTACATCAGGATTAAACATATACATGTGGTAATGCCAGCAATGATAAATTAGTTATCTTTGTCATCTTATGAATATTTATTGCGTATAGAGAAAAATACGGGTAACAACCATACACGTAGGGAAGGTTTTGTAGCAGAAGTTAAGAGCACCACAGAGGGTTAATGTTAATGGCAAGAGTGGGCAACCACTACCATGTTCATCGCCACCACATCTCAATTGTGGACTTCATTGACAATGACATTGCCATACATTTTTTTTCCGGCGTTGATTCTGGCTTGGTGACTTATTGAGATGAAATAACTGCTAGAGAGTTTTAGTTAAATCCCTCGTAATCTAAGCAATATATTAACATTGTCTCTGACACTAAATCTTTTTTTTTACGCCAGGTCTAGCACTAAAGAGTTAAAAATTCACTTTTTTTTTCTAAAGAAATGCTGCAAAAATATATACGCCTAGGAAACAAATTAGTGCAAAGGTGTTGAGTGCTACTAATTATGTCAACGGTGGCCTTATTAGTACATTGACAAGACAAAGATTCAAGTGGTTGAGATGTTTGAGTTATGTGATACAGATTATATAAAAATGGGGATGTTATTGTTGAAGAGTGGAGCCAGAAAATGTCAACTCATTAGATTTGGTTAATTAAAATGTTAACAAAAACTCAAATTATTAATTAGTAGTAGGGTTGTAATCGAGTCGAGCTCAGCTCAAATTTGAATTGAGCTTCAATTCGTGTTCAAGCTCGGCTCGATTTATTCATTTATTGTTCGCGAGCTACTCGAGCTCAGATTGTTTAAAAGTCTACTCGTTTGAAGTTCGTTGAGGCTCGAGACTCAGCTCGTTCGAAGCTCATTCAGCTCGAAACTCGACCCTTTTGAACTTCAAGACCAATAGTTTAGGTGTACAAAATGTGTTCAATGTGAACTTTAGGACCAATATTCTAAGTGTACAAAAGGATAAATGGTTTAGGTCTATTAACTATCATATATTTTGTTATAAACGTATTATTTTTCCTAAATTATTTAGTAAATTATTCAAGTTTTGTACACCTATAAATGATTTTTTTTTCAAATATCTTAACATGAAAATATTTTGTTATATGAACCAAAATATAATTATATTATATACATGAACCAATATTATATTGCAAGTCCTAATTGTTAAAAAATTGCCTTCGAATTATTTTGTACATTATTTTTTATATATGATTGCAATTCATTAGACCTATATTAGTCTAATTTTTTTTGAAGTTGAATTGTCAAATTCCATGTGTTAAATAAATTGTTAAATTATACAACTTGAAATTACTTACTGTAATACACAACATAAATTGTTCATGTTACATTACATATTAATAATATAAAGGACAATAAAAGGTATATAATATTTAGTATATATAAGTATATTCTTGTCTAAATAAGCTTCATTTCAAGCTCCTACACGAGCCTGATAACGAGCTTATTTGCGAGCCTATATTCGAGCTACTAGCAAGCCCGTTCACGAGCCTATATTCGAGTTACTCATGAGTTTCGGTACGTTCGAGCTCGACTCGTTAAGAAAAATGAGCCTACAATTTTGTTTGAGCTCAGGCTCGTTTACTAACGAGTCGAGCTCCAACGAGCTTTTGTCGAGCTCGAGCTGCTCAACTTACTTACAGCCCTAATTAGCAAATATGCACACATATGTATTATATACAGTGTGAGGAGGGTTTTATTATCAGAAGGTGTTATTCTACTCAATTCAAATTTAAGTTAATCAAATATCTAAAAATATTTGGATATCAGATGGTGATTTAATGAAAAAATAGAGAAAAATGTACACAATAAACACAGGTCACGTCAGCAGCATCAAAGGATAGAAAACTCTATGCTAATGACAAAAATAAGAGAAATGCAAAAAATGAAAGCACAAACATCCATAGAAACCCAGAAGTAGAAGCCGAAGCATGAACCTTGTTCGTTTTCTTCTTAGACCGTTTCTTCAATCTTTCAGTATTCAAGCCGTGGAGATATATCCTAACTTCACCATCTCTCATCTTCACCTCACTATCCATCAACAACGAATTATTCACACCTTGGACGTTATTGTTCACGTAAATGTTAATGCAGAGACTGTCTTTTGGTTCAACAGTCGAGCCCGGAAGGAACGACATTGAAGCACCAACATTTCTGTCTTTCAACTCGACATGTTCAAAAGAACAGTGGTGGCTGCCGCAGCTCTCTGCAGTGGTGCTGTTGCTCCCTGCGGCGGACTCCATAATTGATCTTTGACAGCATAGGTGTTGCAAGATCTAAATACCAGTTTGAGTGTGGAAGGTTAATGTGACTTATGTATTTGGTTGGTCTTGAATTGGGCCAGGGTTGTGTATCTTCTTCTTGGTTCTTGCTACAAGAAAAGGTGATGTTCGGTTGGAATGACTTGAGACTGAATCTAAGCCTTTTTATTGTGTTGCTTGCCAAATTAGCATCAAGATGTGAAAGTGAAAAATCGAGCTAAAGAGTGTCAACAAGAATTACTCGTTTAACATAAACAAGCCCTTCCCAGTAATCCCTGCCTGAGAAATCATAGCAACACTCACCTGGAGCCTAGAGCAAAGCCCGGCTGCCGGAAAGATATTGAAAATCGACCCAAACAGAAAAGATATTGAAAATCATAGCAACATTTTTCATATTGATGGCATGATCTCAACAATAACTGTTGCAATAAAGAGCACCCAGAACTATGATTTCCCAACAGCAAAGTGACCATATGCTGAAAGGCGGCAATTTATGTGGCAAACGAAACAATGATCTTTCTATATAGCATTTGATCTTCACAATCACATGAAGCGCAAAGCTGCATCCACTTGAGGAAAGCAAAATGCAAGTGAAATAATATGTTTTCAGCCACCAAGTAAATAATTGGTGCATTGTTTACAAAAATATGCAAGAAATATCATAAAAGTGGATCGAACAGAACTTGTCATTGCATACCATGTTAAATGGAATATAAAAAACCGAAGTCGCCAATGCATAACAGAAATGGCATAATGATAGAGATGAAAAATAAGTTTTTTCCCCAACAAATAAATCCCAGGGTTACCAAGTTCAAGTGCTCACCTTTTTGTTCCTTTTCGACTCCAGAAAATAAAGGCTCATACTAGTTCTATAATTGTACATCGCAAAGATATTGAAACACCACCATTATTTTTCTCCTATGGTGTCTCATCGAAGTTGTGTTTGAACAATCAATGATGCCAAGAATTCACTTTTTAACTTATTGGTAAATTCAAAAAACCTCTACAAAAGATACAGATGAAATTGATATAAAATGTAAATCAAGTATCTAACCATACAACATGGTTATTGAGATGTTGCATCTCTTCCATCACGAGTCAAGAAAACAGATGCCTTGGATCTTCTTATGTGTTCTCTCAACAGAAAAGAATGCATCACATGAGCTCTGCAAAGTTCAACTATGTGACAGAACTACAAACACTGCAACTCAAAGAGAAAGAGAACCTCATGGGAAAGAATCTGGAGACACCCTTTCACTGATTGTAGAACCAAATTGTGGGCCACCCTTGCGATACGAGGCAAGATACTCAACAGGGTATCCTTTAAGTTTATGTGGCACAATGCCAAGATCATTGAATGTCAATGCTGCAATGAAGACCCACCCAAGTTATTCAATATAACCAAGAGGACAGAGTGAAACAAAGGAAAAATTGAAACAGAGTGAAACAATGATTGACGCATCAAACTAACCATTTTCGGACACAACTGTATCCACAGTAAGAGCATTGATCTCATCAAGATTCAAGATGTTTGGAGTTGGTAATGGAAATGGGACCTTGTTGAGCAAAATCTCTCGTGGAGTTGCAAGTGCCTGAAATCCTTTAACAATTAATTGAACTGATGTCCTAGTTCAAACATGAATAAAGCTACGTCCCTCAAAAGAAGATAAAGCAAGTTCAAGCACAACAACATATTTATTATTTAATTGAAATAAATATCAAATGACCAATGAAAATGGGACTAGAAGACAAAATTCTTCATACTTGATACATCAAACAATGCTAACTGTTGAACCAAAGGTGGTTAACATTTGAATCCCTTTTGGTTTTGATGATGAACAAAATTAAGTTTGATATTTAACATTATAAATGTGGCCGTGAACACTTCTCGAGTAACAAGACTAGTGACTCAAGTTATCAAAGCAATCCAGAGACCAAAAGCAAACTGGAATGACAGAGTCGAATGAGAAGAGATCTTAACTCGAGTTATCATGTTAAATAATTCGAGTTGAATGACATCTACATAACTCGAGTAAACTGAAAGATTAACTCGAGTTAAATGACTTGTTCAGACAAACCAAGTGTCCTGAAGAAAAATCAGTCATCAAACTTGAAAATTCAACTCGAGTAATATTAGTATCTAACTCGAGTTGTGAAGGGTTCATATAACTTGAGTTACAGGAAAACTTAAATCGAGTAAGCTGCATATCTCAGACTCGATCAAACTCCTCTACCCGAGCAACATTATACATTACTCAAACAACTTAAAGATGAATAGCTAACTCGAGTAAAGCAATTGCCTAACTCGAATAAACCCTTGGCGACAAAAAGACTGACAATATCAGAGTTCAAATGTCGGAAGTCAGCGGTCCCAACGGTCATATTCATCGATAACTCGAGTTAGTAGAATGGATAACTCGAGTTATTAACTTTACAGTCGTGATGCTCTTAACGAATAACTCGAGTAAGAGGAACACTTACTCGAGTTATATAATATGTCAGAACATCAAAAGCAGGGCTAATCTATCTCACAATGACTAGTACGAGTTGAAAATGTATAAATAGAGACAAAGCACTTCAGAAGAGAAAGCTTAACAACTTGCTATCTATTTCCAACATCTTGAAGCCTTCATTTGTTCTTATTTGGCAAATCATTCACATTTCTCTTAAGAGTGTTCTTTGACTTGCAATTTTTTCTTTACTTGAGAGTGATAGATTATACTATTATTGTTCATCTATAAAAAGAATTTCATTGTAATAGAGAGAATATAGTTTTCTTGTTTATCTTGAAAACAAGAATTGTATTTGATGGGTTTAATCTTGCACCTTATAAGCAAGAGTGTGTAGAGGTTGCTTTCATCCTTTGAAGAAGGAATTGATAATGGATTCAAACTCTCAAGGGAAACTTGAGGAGTGGAAGTAGGCTTGAAGAGCCGAACCACTATAAATCTTGGTTTTGATCTCTCTAACTCATCTCTCTTTACTCTAGCTATTTGAGCACTTTGATCTATTGTATTGTTTTGCTTTTAACTCATATTGTATTGAGAGGTTTAATCTTGCACCAATTGAAATAAGAGTTTGTATTTGGTTTAATCTTGCACCTTTGAAACAAGAGTTTGTAGAGGTTTAATTTTGCACTATTTGAAGCAAGAGCTATAGTGAATTCAAATTCTCAAGGGAAACTTGAGGAGTGGAAGTAGGCTAAGACGACCGAACCACTATACATCGCGGATTTGATTTCTCTATCCCTTCTCTTTTTACATTATTATTTGTGTGAATTGGATAAATTGTTCTTATTTTGCTTTTACTTATTTTGAATATTTTGATAATTGCAAAAACGTTATCGAACAAGTTTTAAAAGTCAAAAATTCAATTCACCACCCTCTTGAATTGTCATTTCGGACCAACAATTGATATAAGAGCTAATTCTCTTGAACTTTGCTTAACATCCTAAAAGAAAAGATCCAAATGACATCCATGAACAATATGTCTAAGTATGAGGGTTTGTCTATTAATCGAGCTCCTTTCTTTGATGACAACGATTATATTTATTGGAAGACAAAGATGATGACGTTCTTGAAATCGGAGAGCATTGATGTGTGGCAAATTGTTAATGAAGGTCCATTTGTTCTACCAAACTTGATGGTGAAAGTGTTGAGAAGCCAAAGGAAGAATGAAATGACTTTGACAAAAGGCTTATCTCTTTCAACCATAAAGCTATGCACATTCTCTTTCGTGCTCTTAGTAGAGATCAATTCAACAAGGTCCAATAATACTAAAGTACTCATGAAATTTGGCGTACTCTTGAAGGGACTTATGAACGAACTAACCCAATGAAAGAAAACAAAGCAATAGTGGCTACTTAGAGTGATAGAGATGATAATTCAGATGATAAAGACAATGAAAAAGTTGTCAACCTATGTCTCATGACAATTGGAGATAAGGAAGAAAAAGGCAATGAGGTGAGTGATTCATATACTCATGAAGAATTATATGAAGCATTTGAATCATTGCATGATAAATTTAGGAAGTTTGGCATAAAAAATGTTGCATTAAAGAAAATTATTTGTGAACTTAATAAAAAGATTGATGCCTTTCAAAATGAGAATGATTGCTTGAAAAAGGAGAATGATAGGTTAAAGAGAACTTAATAAATGTCTTGCTAATAAAAATGATGATTTATTCAATGAAAATATTGCTTTAAAGAATAAGGTTGCATGGCTTACTAATGTTTTTCATAAACTTATTCAAGGAAAAGAAAATATTGACAAACTCTTCGATAGTCAAAGGTTGTCTTTATCCAAAAATGGCTTGGAATATGATTACACAAATGACAATAAATCATATCATACTAGGTTTGTTAGACCACATGCATCTTTTTCATTCTCTACTTGCAACTATTGTGGCAAAATGGGGCATATAACTTATTCTTGCAATATTAAAAACAATGCATACATTGGTGTAAAGAAGGTGTAGGTTCCTAAGGGAACTATTCTTCCTAACATGATTACGACTAACCCCTATGGACCCAAAAGACAATGAGAGGAAAGCAAGTGTGGTAACCCAATTTTGAAGTTTTTCTATTTTTTTTAAAATTCCTTTGTTTTCATGTATTTTGAATATTTGTGGTTTATTGCATACTTGCATTGATTGATAAATGTTTAAATGTGATTTCATGCATAATTTGAGTTTTTTTAATTTCAAAGGGAGAGATATTTCTTTGAAAATTGTTATGCATATTGTGAAACAAAAAGAGGAAGTTTTACTTTCAAAATGACTTGATTGATAAATGCATTTACTAAGGGAGAGCATTTTGTGCTTAATAATTCTTGATTTCTTTGAAAAAAGAGGGAATATGTTGATTTTGCGTATCTTTTTTATGATTACAAAAAGGGAGAGAATATTGCATAAATTCTTATAATTGGCATCAATGTTGATTTCAACATCTTGCTTATTGATGTGTTGAACTAACCAAGTGACCATACGTAAAATCTTTGATCATATTATTTGTCATTGTTTTATAGATGTTCAAATTCATGCATATTTTGTCATCATAAAAAAAAGGGAGATTGTTGAACCAAAGGTGATTAACATTTGGATCCCTTTTGGTTTTGATGATGCACAAAATTAAGTGATATTTAACATTCAAAATGTGACCGTGAACACTTTACCTAAGTAACAAGACTGATAACTCGAGTTATCAAAGCAATCCAGAGACCAGAAGCTAACTGAAATGGCAGAGTCGAATGAAAAGAAATCTTAACTCGAGTTATCATGTTAAATATCTCGAGTTGAATGTCATCTACAGAACTCGAGTAAATTGAAGGATTAACTCGAGTTAAATGATTTGTCCAGAAAAACCAAGTGTCCTGAAGAAAAATCAGTCATCAGACCTGGAAATTCAACTCGAGTAATATTAGTATCTAACTCGAGTTGTGAATGACTCATATAACTCGAGATACAGGGAAACTTAACTCGAATAAGCTGCATATCTCAGACTCGATCAAACTCCTTTACCCGAGCAATATCATACATTACTCGAGCAACTTGAAGATGAAGAGCTAACTCGAGTAAACCAATTGCCTAACTCGAGTAAACCCTTGGTGGCAAAAAGACTAACAAGATTAGAGTTCAAATGTCGGAGATCAACGATCCCAAAGGTCATATTCATCAATAACTCGAGTTAGTAAAATGGATAACTCGAGTTATCAACTTTACAGTCGTGATGCTCTTAACGGATAACTCGAGTTAGAGAAACACTTACTCTAGTTATATACTATATCAGAACATCAAAAGCATGATTGTTCTATCTCACAATGGCTACATTTAATCCTTCAATGGATATATCAACTTGCAAATTTATAAAGTCTCAAGACACATCAAAGAAGTAGTTGTTAACAATTGGAAAACATCTTACAATAACATCAAGTTATCTTGTGCTTAATCTTGCAAATCATTCATACACTTCTCAAGAGGGTTTTACACTTGCAAATTCATTGTTTCTTAAGAGTGTTCATTATTAATTTCATTCTTATTGAGAAAATCATTGCATTTGAGAGAGGAAAAGTTTTCTTATTTATCTAGAAAACAAGGGTTGTATTGTTAGAGGTTTAATCTTGCACTCATTGAAGCAAGAGTTTGTATTGGTTTAATCTTGCACCTTTAAAGCAGGAGTTTGTAGAGGTTTAATCTTGCACCCTTTGAAGCAAGAGCTATAGTGGATTCAAGCTCTCAATGAGAACTTGAAGAGTGGACGTAGGCTAGAAGAGTGGAACCGTTATAAATCTTGGCTTTGATCTCTCTAACTCATCTCTCTTTACTCTAGCTATTTGAGCACTTTGATCTATTGTGTTGTTTTGCTTTTAACTCATATTGGTTATTGCTATTGCATTCAAATCTGTTTTTAAACAAGTTTTAAAGTTAAAAATCCAATTCACCCCCCTCTTGGATTGTCATTTCGGATCTACACTAACATTTGGATGGATATGAGAAAGACAAGCATGTATGCATGTTTTAACATTAGATGAATCAATATATAGATAAACAAATAACTCCCTATTTATCAAATGAGCAAGACCATAATGGGTCTTCGAAAGTATTTTACAACTTTCACATGATACTAGAATCCAATAACAATACAAAGTTAGCATACATACCTTTGCAATGGGAAAAAGGAACTTTCACGTACAGGGCCATTCACGGATCGTTTCATACATAAGTTCTGCCTGCAAAATAAGTTTTAATCAGTTACATCACCAAGATATGCTTCAAGAAGAAAGTAAAATCGGAGAACAGTTACCAATTCATGTATGGTAAAGATTTCAGGCCCACCAAGCTCATAAACTTTTCCCATACTGGATCCATCATCTTTCAGGGATGCAACAATTCCAGCAGCAATATCAACAACAAAAACAGGCTGAATTCTGCAAAGAAAGCACTGTTAGAAAGTATCCTAATATAGTTCAGAGAGGTCTATAACTTTTCATAACTTAAAGTGATACAATCAAGACGTACTTGGTAGATCCATCTCCTATTAAGGGAAGCAATGAAAAAGAAAATTCAAAATGAGCCCACTTGTTCAGAATCCTATCTTTTGTGCCAATCATCACAGCAGGTCTCATGATTGTAGCCTGTTACAGTAGGTGTTGTAGCTGTTACAGACAACCATTGATGGTAGGATGTATAACAAAAGTATGGACAAAATGCATGAAATTGGACGGAAGCACTCGCATGAGCTAATCATTTTTCATAAGCACCTTATGAATTATCAGAACGTTTACCATCTTTTAGATTATGGAATGACTAATTGAGCTCTCCCTGTGTTTCATTCTGTAATTCTTTCTAATTTATGTGCAATAGTGCACTCAGGTCATGCTTCCTTCTTGGCACTAAAAATTTATCCATATAACTCAAAAACATTGGACATGTAATGTGCATCTCTTTTGGGAAATATTTTTAGACATATCATCTATTGATTGAGTGTCAACAAACAAAAAAGCCCAATATTATTCAACTTTATTTGCTAGTATGAGAGGGATATTTTGTTGTCCAAAGAAAAAAGAGTTCAAAGCAGGAAAGCTGTGCTTTCTGCATGAACAGAGAACATATGAATATGTTAAAAAAGCTTCAGAATATATATATATACACACACACACACACACTGTTGTATCTTAATGTCATAAATTCCAAACAAAGAAATTTGCCAGTAAATCCATCACCAATCATTTACCTCAGGTATTTGTTTCAATACTGCTTCCTCTCCAACAGCTTTAGTTCTAAGCATTCTAGATGGAGATGATGTCAATGCTCCCAAGCAAGAAACTTGAATAAATCTCATGATCCCACCATGTTCTTTGGCAATCTGCACGAGTTAAATTATACAACTTGATAAAATAATGTCAAAGCATCTATAAGAGGTCAGGAAAAAGTACTTAAAAATGATAAACTTATATAACCAACTCAAAATTTGCACCTTCCATAACTTTAAATAAACAACAATACAATACTCAGCCAGAATGACGGTAACCTACTGTTGCAAGTTGTTCAGGCATGGCATGGTTCACTTCCTCAAAACTGTAGTTTCTAGTCTCATACTCTCTTCCTGGCAAATGAGATGGATAACTTTGTCTCAATTAATTAAAATTTGAAGAACAAGAAATCTCAGACATGTCATGAGCAAGAAACATACCGATGAGATTAATAACCACATTGGCCTTTGCCATCACAGCCTTAACTGAATTTTCATCTCTAGGGTTGAATTGCATTGGTACAATCTGCCAGTATAACAGGAATATCAATTGTTAGAAGAATGGAAAAATGTACCAGCAGACAGAAGATTTCAAGCAATAAATTTTCCATCAGTCGACTCTACCTGACCCAAATCCCCCATAAGCTTCAAGTGGCGAGGTGAATCCTCAGAACCTCGAAAAGGAACCAACACTTGAGTTCCCACTTTAGCTGAAATAATAAATCCACATTAAAAACACGTCATCTCACTAAAAAATTTCGCATAATCTACCCCAAAAAAGTTCCAGATAATAAGCTAAGCACTGTACAATCAATCCAATACTTAATAAGCGCAATGCGAACTTCAAACTCACCGAGCTGTTGAACAACATAGCGACCTAGGAACCCTGTAGCTCCGAACACCGTCGCAATAATGCCACTGCAACAAAAAAAAAATCAAATAAAGAGTCAATCAAAGAAACCAATAAATTACAAAGATACCCAACAACAAAAAGCAGGCATCTTTGAAGCTCCAGTGCCCACATTTTCCAAGAAACCAAATATTCCTCCATTAACAAACCAAACAGAGAAACAACAATCACCTGACAGAAGATCTTCCACCGGTACCCTTCCGGACAAGGTAGCCCGCACCCTTGGGAGTGAGAGTGGACACTTGGCGGTAAGACCCACTATCATAATCTGTTAAAAAACAAAAACTTCAGATAAAATGAACGACAAAATTGATAAAGTTTCGATCTTTTCTGGTGAAACCCTAGAAATGGGGCGAAAATTAGGAAGGTACAGTGATCGGAGAGTGGGTAAATTGGTTTCAAAGACGCGATTGAAGCTCCGGGCCTCAGAGGTTGCTGACGTAATCTCCGTGAAACGGCCTGCATCGTTCTTCTCGGTTCCGGAGAGGGAGGAGGAAGGGGGGAGAGAGAAGTGTGTGAGAACAGTTAGTGAGAATTTGGGTTTGGGTGGCTCGTTTGTAAACTATGGGCCGGGTCAATTTGGACTTGTAAAAGAATAGGCCCGTTGGAGGAGCATATTGGGAAAATGGGGAGAATCATGCTTTTTACCCACATTTTCAAAAATGATATTTCAAAAACTAATTTGTAAAAATTCTAGATTAGGGAGATTAATTTGTAAGAATATCATTTTTATGAGAAATTATGATATTTTTTAGAGAAATTATTTTTTTGCTAGAAAATCAAATTAATGGTCTCTAGGAATCTTCATTGGAGGTCTCTATAGGTCTTCAAAGGTCTCTACTAGAGGTCTCTAATAGTCTCTAGGAATTTTCATTGGAGGTCTCCATTGGTGGTATCCAAGGGTCTCTAAATATCTCCATAAGGGCCTTCAGGGGTATTCATTGACATTAATGTAGTATTTTTAAATTCTATAGTTTTGAAAATGATATTCTTACAAATTAAAATTTAAAAATTATGTTATTATAATATAGAAACTATGGAGTATACTATTACAAATCAAAAATTTTCAAGGGGCATATGAGATAATTAACTCGGGAAAATTTAACAATTATCCTAAATTAAAATTTAGAATTTGACTTTTGCTATGCACTTGAAACATTTTGTAAAAATATCATATTTTTAATTGACTGAGAAATTGATCGAGCATTTGAGATTTTTTCCCAAAAAATCTCTATATTTTAGCGAGAAATTTTTTGGAGAAAAAAGATAAATTCCAAGGAAAAAAAATATGATGTTTCAGAATGTATCCAGATATTTTCAAATATATCCATATGTTTTCAAATATCTCCAAATCACAATTATTTTATAATAAATTTTTAATTTATTTTTTTAAAATTAAATGCCTCCAAATTACAAATTTTAATGTAATTTTTACAATTTTTTTGGCAGTCTCCAAAATATATCCAAATGTCTCCAAATTACAATTTTTATAGATCAAATGTCTCCAAATCACAAGCTCTTATACAATTTTTACAATTTTTTTGATATATCCAAATGTATCCATATGTCTCTAAATGTATTCATAATTAAATTAAGTTTAATTATTTATATATTATTAATTTTGTTTTATTTTATTTAGATTAATTTGGAGTCCAGTGCTTTACAAACATCTCCAAATGTATCTATGCAAGTGTTCAAATGTATCAATCCCTACACAAAATTAAACAAATACAACCAAGAACAACTATGTCAATTCAATAAAAATAATGGACTAAATAGTAATTTCACACAAGGCAGCTAGGGTTTCCTTCCTTCTATGCACTTCACTGTCACACACCACCAAAATATAGCCTTTGTATCGCCATCTTCACCATCCCTTCATTGTCATCCTCTTTTCGCCACCGCTATATACTTGCAAAATCTAAAAACAGACGATGAACAACAAAAGCTTGGAGGTGATTCGGAACGATGAGGAACGGTGCCAATCCTTTGATCGAGATGTGCGTCTTTGATTCAGTTCGTAATTGCGGCTAAGGTTCTGATTTGCGTCTTCGCCATCGTTAGAACGAAATGAAACAGAAAATAGAGATCCAAGATGAAGGCGGTGTTGGGTGAAGGCGGTGAACCGCGAAGGTCGAAACGAGGAGAGAGAGAAAAATTTGACAAAATGAGACGAGATATTGGATTTTTATTTGATTGAATGTGACATTTTTAAGAATTAAATTTTAAAAAATGACATATAACAGACGTAAACCTAAAAATATGTTATTCAGCTAATTATTAAATTAAGAATAGTTTTGATCAAAATCTCAATTTTAATTGAGACACTCAGCATATTTAAGTATATATTGGTTCGTGTAAATGAGGCCATTGCGAGAATATGACGAGAAAAATATTTTTGATATTTTCTTTGCAGGGCTATACTAGATGTTCACAAAATGTGTTCAGCACCAAAAACACTGTAAATGCCATTTTAAATAATTTTTTTAATCTAGTCACAAAATAATTATAGAATGTGTATAACAACAAAAACACTAAAGTTGCTATTTTAAAAAATAAATCGTAAAAAATCTCAAAAAATGATCTTTACACAGAACATATACAAAAAATATATATATATCATAATACTTATAAATGTCAGGATATAAAAAAAATTTTTGGACTAAAATATCCTTATTTATTTTTGACAATTACAAATCTCTTATTTTGATATTTTTTATACGGTTGTTATTGAATTAATTAAATATTTATCCGATTTCAATTTGACTTGTCATGATTAGATAATTATAAAAGATTTTAAATGAACTATACAATATTATCTTCAACAAATTGAATAATTTTATGTGATAGCTTCAAACTATCCACTATAAATACCCTCACTAATCTTTTGTTCTTTGCTCGACTATCATAAATTTATTCATGGAAATGCTCCAACCTGGCTTGTGACCTCAGAGATATTATCTGAATTGATTGAAAGAGGAGTTGCATGTTCAGTGTTGATCCAATGATGCTAATGAATTGATGAGTATTTCGCTTTTGCTTTTTGTGCATTGGCAAGTCTCTTTCATGATGCCTTCATTTGAAGTTTGACATTAATTTAAAGATGTGAAGATGAAAATTAGCCAGTGTACCATATATGGGCAGGTTATGTCGTCTTGTCTCATTTTCTGATTTTGCAGCTCATAAAGCTCCATATAGATTACATGAATACAAGCACGGGTAGCTCTAAATAGACAACATGCTTATTTCTCCAAATATGCTACGGCATTATCATTTCTAATACTAATAATTTCTTTGACATGAACCCAGATGCCGTTTTAAATATTTTCATGGGCTGTTTGGCAAGGAGAATAGGTTATTTTATCTTGATGTTTATCTGTGGCATCTCCTGCAACTAAGTGCAGCTATTGTTGAAGATCCTGCCTTTCTCGATCAAAAACAAGAACCTACCTTGGCTTACCACTAATACACATAATGGAAGTGTAATTCTATATTTTATATTGCTTTTGAGAATAATATTAAATTTGTATATTTAAAAGCTTATTTTTGTATTATTATGTCAATTGATATAATAAGATTGTAAATTTACTGTTTTTGTCACCTATCGATTTGAATTTAACAGTTTTTATTCTAAGCAAAAGCCTAATATAACTGATGTTGAAGTTATTTGCTAGAGTATATGGTTCTCAAATATTGCCATTGTGAATATTGTCATCTAGCTGTTTGTGAATGTGAGTTTGTACATTGATTTTTAATCTGTGTTAATCTGTGTTTTTTATTCTCTCTTCTGGAGTTGCTATGGAAAAAAACAAAATCAAGTGTTGGAATTCAGTTTCAACATAATAGAATTGACTGCAAACAAAAACAAACAAGATGAACTCTACCAATACATCAATCTCAAATGGTCCGTAGCATATATAGCTCCAAGTATTTTATGGTAAATTTTGCAACTTAATTATGAATAAAATTTAATATTAATTCCTTTCGATACAAAAGAACATCATACCCTTCTTAAGTTCATTTTAACATTTATTAAAAAAATTTATTATCTTGAAATTTATGAAATTTCAGTAGTTTCAATCTAATTTAGTCATACAATTTATAAAAATTTACAAAATATTTATAAAACAAGTGCAACGCAGGTGTCCACAAACCTGATACTTTTTATTTATTTTTAATGATTAAAAATATTTCTTTGTTTGTTTTTAATAATTACAAATCTATTGAATTTTTAAAATAATTTGTAATTATCTAAAAAAAATAAACTTTATCTATTCCAAAAAATTTAATAATATGCAGGTATCTTAACAAAAACCTAAACTTTATCTCTTTCAAAAAATCTTTAAGACTAATTAAATCAATAATTAAATCAATTTTTTTATCAATTCAATTATAATTTTCTAATTAAGAATTTAAGAGTATACATTTTATCCCATTTTGAATTCAATTTGCAACCCTTAGTTTAAATTCTATATCCACAACATGTACAATTAGAACTTATTTTTCTTTCAAGTCAAAAAAGAAATGTTTTTTTGTGCGTGTTGGAAAAATGCGATCCGACTATGACGGGTGAATCGAACTCGGTCGGTCGAGGTGTTAACCAACACTGTGGACCAAGACCAATTGGAAATCCTAATTGAGGAAAACCAAAGTCGGTTAGTGAAGGTGTGAACCAAAATGACGAACCGAGACCAATTGACAAGTCTAATTGACTTATGGATGAAATGGGCTCGTTGGGCCCATTAGATCTGTTAACCTATTTGAGAGCCTATATAAAGAGCTTTGCTCCTTCCTTTCATCTATTCACTCCACCACCTCCAAAACCGAGAGAGAGAGAGAGAGAGAGAGAGAGAGCTCTCCATCGAGAGAGAACTAGGCTCGACCTCCTAATCCCGAGTCCTGTACAGATCACGTGTGGCATCTACACTGCAAAACAGTCAGACATTCCTGTTGACATCTCAACCGTGGTTTGCTCGAAAGACAAACATAAAACTGATCCTGCTCCGCTGCTAGCTTCCACTGGAATCGAGGTTAGCAAGTCGAACTTATTTATTATATTATTTATTAGTTAATTGGTATGTGATTCCTTCATTGATATCAGAGCCAACACGATTTTTTGATTATGTTTGAAAATATTGTTGGTCTCTGTCCAGGATGCCTACTATAATTTTATTGTATTCGATTTTCTGTCTCAAACGTCGTTTTTTGTTTGAATCTGTCCGGAGTCGAAATCTGAAAGTTTGAATTTTGAAATTTCGACAAAAGATTTCAGATAAGTGACCTTGAAAATGTTACCTGCCAAATATTTGTTGCAAAATTCCATCGGGGAGGTCGTCAAAACGACGAAAACCTGATCAAAAAATACTGAGTGAGGATATACGAATGAATTTGTTCATCTGATAAGAACGGTGACGTGGCAGAGAGAAGAATTCGGTCAAAGATGACCAAAACGTGGACCAACAAAAATACAACACGTGGCAGAGAAGTGTGACATGTGAAATAAGCGTCGGTAGCCAATCAACGTCCGACATGTGGCAAATAGTGCCACGTAGGCAGACACGTCATGGACACATGACATGCTAACTGGTCTGACACATCATCACATGTATCAAATGATGTACTGACACGTGGCATATTGCACCACCTGTCGTACATGCCATCGTGCCACGTGGCGTCCATGTCGGTGAAATTGGCCCAATTAGATAGCGACACGTGGCTTCCCGATTGTACGACACCTGGTTCCACGCGACGACGACATGTGGCGACATTTCAGTGGTCGCGCGTATGCATGTGTGAGTTCCTCCACGTGGCACGTGGGGTGCTTGCCACGTGTTCCGGCCACCATTTTTTGCAGATATAAAATATTGATTTTTTTGAAATTTTTGGTATATTTTTCAAAAATTTTGGACTTCTAGAACTATTTTTTCAACATTTTATGATTATTAAAAATTGTTTAAAATTATAGAAAATATATTTTCTGTTAAGAATTTTTTTAAAAAATTATTTTTAAAATAATTTATTTATAAAACGTGCGTATATGGTTCTCATTTAGATAATTGAGATTAGATATCAATTATTTGGGTAGTACAAAAGTAAGTATATACCCGTTTCATTTGTAATTTATTACAAATAAACGAATGGGGTAAAACCATATTACATCGACTTAAGTGTGAATTAAAAGAGAATTTACACGACTCCCAAAGTTAGTATTTTGGGACGATAGTGGTCATAATGGGAAGATTTAAGTGTGTATTATGAGCACAACGGTGATGAAGGTTCGGTTTCTTCGTAAAATATTATGATACTGATCACCAGTGTTGGTTTAACTATTGGTCTATTCTAATTTTTTTTTATGGAAATGTGATCCTCTAAGTGTTGAAGAAAAATACTTAGAGATTCTAGAAAGTAAAAATGTTTCAAAATTAGCATGTTCAAGATTAAACCATGATCGCGAAAAGATATCATGAAAAGTGAGAGAACCACCTTATGGTCGTATAATTTATAGAATTTTTGATAAGTTGGCACAACCACTTGTGAATTCTATTTAAACACTTTGGAAAAGGTCCATCGTGTATCCAAATGACAGATATATGTTTAATACTATATTTGTGTAGTATTATTCTTTGGGGATATTAGCTTTATTTGTGTGTTAATGTTGTCCAATGTTAATGTACATATATTAACATTGAGATAGATTGTTTTGATTACATGCTGGTTTAATAAATGATGATTATTTCATTTATTGTTTTGGCTTATTATTGTGTTGATTTGCCTTAATTTTATGCAATATTTTATATGTTGAATATATTGTCCGATTATTGAGTTTGCCTTGATAATTGAGATGACCAACACGGATTTTCCTAAGTCATGCGGACTTGAAAAGTGAATCCAAATAGTCATTATTTACTGTCTATAAAATTAAAATATAGTATGACTAATTATTAAGACTGAGATAGTAAATATGCAACTAGTGTACATTTCGATTCAAAACTTAATAACAGAATATGCTAGTTTAATTTTTGGTTGGATAGTAAATATATGTGTATTACTATGTGAATTACTTATGTGCAATTATGTCTTATTATTTATCAAATTTATTTGTGATATTCACTACTTGTAAAGTCGATTGATGTCTAGCCATACGAAGAACACATGTTGAGCTATGTTGGACTTTGGCGGCAACAATTGTAAAATCCTAGATTATGGAAATCTAGCATGTACTCTAAAGGAAAAAAGCTCGTGTCCCTTTGAACTTGGTTGTGGCCGAATTCAAAGAGAAGTAGAAAATCACTCAACATATTTTGGACTGAAATGTCTGTATGATGTAAAAGTTAGATAATTCTACTACATCCATCATTTTGTTAGTACAAAAGGATGATGAGTTCACTTGGTTATTTTACAAGTATTAAGGTGTGATATTTTTGTAAATTGCATTTGAGTGGTTAGTTGGTGTGACACTAACTAAAGCTCGTGGTCTTTGACCATTTACGTTGATACTTGTCATAAATGTTCTAATCATGCGAGTAGAGACATAATGCCTATATGATTAGAAAGCTTAGTGATCTTGATTATTGTTTGATCAAGGACAATGTCCAAAGTTATTTTCCACTTCTAGCCTAGAAGTTAGGAGCAAATCGAATTGCACCTAAATCAAGCTTATCTCATACGTGAGATTGTGTGGAATTTGATAATGTCTTATTATATTGGATAAATTCCAATACAAAGGTGACGAAAATGTTTAAGAACCTTAAGTCCTTAAGAAGTGGAGATTAGACAGAATTTATCAGGAAAATCTTGAACATGGACAATGCCGACATTTTGTGAGTGAAATGTTAAATACCGAAGGCGCACAACATGTGAGATAATGCACCTTTAAGGGTATGTTTCTCAAATTCATGTAAGTGAAAAGAGTTACCTTGTCTGATGTTCTCTATTGAATTTTGTCATTAGTAGATGATTAATTCAACTGTAAGGATCCTCAAAATAAAGTTTTAATGTGACTTCATTGAATTTCATCTAGTTCTAAAGATGAACAAGTTAAGCATGCAAGGAATAACTTGAAAGTGAGAGTTTAAGAAATTGGCATGTACGAGTTGGATTGGTACAACAACCAAACATTTTCTTGTATTAGATTCTGTCATAATCATTTTGAAGTTTGTCTTCAATTCGTATTCTAACAATAACGGTATTTGTTACACCGTATTTGAGTGGGTATCTATTTTGCTACTAAAAATGGTTTCTTAGTTAAGGTAAATAGCCTAACTATTGATAAATAACCTAACTATTGAAGTTCTAGTATCTATTCATTGTCACTTCACGTTATCATGAGGAATTATGTAAAGTTAATGCATGCAATTCAACCACATTGACAAAATCGAGTATATTGATTAGTTCAAGTGGGAGTATTAGGCAATTGTGTAAGTCAAAGTTGTCTAATTTGCGAACATTGTGAATAAGGGAAACTAGGTAGACAACTATTTTAAAAGGCACTACGAGCTAAAATACTCATTGCTATTAATCCACTTTTGATGTTTGATGTCAAAAGATTGAGAGGGCAAGGATAATGCCTACTACTTCATCACTTTAGTATATATGACTGTGGAAGTCACATACATATCTATTTGATTTATCATAAGTAAGAATGGTCTAGTTAATTCTTATTTCTTGCAAGTCAAGATGATAATTAAATAAAGTTTTGTGCATCGACTAAGGTCGTGAACGTCGATAAGACTAGTTCAAAACTTTATGTGATAATAGGTAAGTGAACATAAGTTGTTCATTCCTACACTCCCTGAATAATATACATATCAGAGAGGAGAAAATATCCTTAATATGGTAAGAACTATGATGGCAAAGGCCACCATGTTCAAAATCCATATACCCTTTAAATTCGTTACTTATATATCTCATAGGTTGTGAATAAGTCATATGCATAACCTAAACCACTTGAAATCAAGAGATATATCACCAATGTCCACGATTCCTTTGTTAATAACGACAAAAAGGCTTAAGGTTTAAAATACCTATGTGTGTCAAAATGACACATTCATTGTGAGACAATAAAAATTGGCATAGTAACGAGTTATAAGAAGTCAGATTTCTTGGGAATAGATTTCTTAACTGGGATAAAGTGAAAATGATTTCACTTTACTTGACATTCAAGAACTAAGACCATCAGGATCACTTTATCCGAGTGGGAGAATTCTTGAGGAGGATGAGGGATGAGGAAGAAAGTTGGGTTATGTAACTCAGTAAATTAAAACCTTGAGATAAACTTAAAATATGGTAATGTAAATTACAACCTTGAGTATACAATCTCAAGAGATCAATCCAAGCGATGGTTATCTATTTCTCTGAAAATGATGTGTCGAAAAGTCTCGGAATGATTCAACTTTTATCTCATCTACCTCAAGCGTGTACGGATGTTCCTGATCTTGACTTTAGTGGGATCAAGATTTCTATTTTCCAGTGGGAGTAAAGAACTTGATCCTAATGGGAGTTCCTATATGGAGCTTCAATTCAGTGGAGCATTTTTTGAAAATGCATAAGTCTAAAAGGGATAAATTCTCACGACGATATTTTGTCAATAAATGAATCGATCATGATCCTTTTAGTAACCCCACAAGTCAAGAACGAACCTGCAAGTATGTTAGGGGTTCATTTATCCCAGTAAAATTAATATGGATAAAAGCAATGGTAATGTAAATGAAATTTGAGAGATTAAACCGTGTTTGAGTACTGGTTAATCTACCCAAAGGGCGAACACCTATAAGTGGATACATGAGCGATAGATCGAGAAGGCATCTATAAATCGCGTAAAGGAGATTTAGTCAACGAGATTGGAAAGTTCAACTTGTTGAGAGATATAACTTTACCAAATAAACTTTACCATTTGGGCTAGTCTATACCTCAACTTACATCAATGGATGTATAGACTCATTTTTTCACTAGAGATTTTGGAGAAGAAACAAATATGGTTTATCTTTATGGTTTCATCGTTTAAGGTATGATCTTAGATAATTTTCGAGAGTGGTACATTCATATGCGTTGTGATAGTACTATGTATTTCAAAGTGAATCTTGTCATTCTAATATTGTGTGAACATCACATTTAAGCTAGAATTGGTCTAGCATACTTGAATGACTCCAAAGATTGGTCAAAATCCAACTTTGAGATTACTAGTATGGGTTGATCTCGAAGTCAAACTCCAAAAGATCATTCAAATAAATTGTTGTACCTCTTCAAGTGAGATGGATCAACAAAGTACTTGAACACTTTAAGATGCAGAAATGCATAAATCATCGAATGCCCTGTGACTAAAAACAAGTCTATTAGCAAGTGCATACATCCATAAACCCATGAGAAAGAAAGAGCGTGTAAGGAATGTTCTTCATACGAATGTCATTTGAATGTATTTTATAGTCTAATAAAGAGTACACGTGTTGATTACAATACCATGTCTTGTAGTAATACCTATGTATGTACACTGCCTAGAGTTTGTTATGCATTCAAGTTAGCCAGCAAATATTGATCCAACACGTAAAAATATTGTTGGAAAGCAGTGAATGAGATACTTGGATGCTTTAGGTGTACTGCAAGGCACTGTGTTATCGTAAAGACTTACAATAAAATGAGACACAATTGCTATTCCATATGATGATGTTGACTATAACGAAGTCCATATCTAATTATGTATTCTGGCTTGGTTGAAAAGTCACCCCATGTAATAATGAGGAACACATATAAGTGTGGCAAAAGAAGCTGAGATCATAGCTTCATTAGTTGTTGTGCAATATGAAGTTTGGCTATAAAGTGGAGTGATCCATTTAGTACTAACCACCTAAAGAACCCACGACAGTCCTTAGTGGCAGTCGACTCTATTTGCTTAAGGATCGATAAGATCTATTATAAGTTTAAGCAAATCGAGATCAAGTATCATTTTGTGAGACATTTGGTTGCATAAGAACAAGTGAATTTGAGTACAAGTTTCACAAGGATAAGTGAACTTAGAAATGTAATTTCATGCGAGACGTGATCATAAGATCCATTAATAAAAGCATATAAGGAATAAGTTCCTTAAGACTCGCATGCCATATGAAATGTATAATCCCTTAAAACATTATCTTTAATAAGATCATTATGGGCAACATACGAGCATAAATGTTGAGAGTTGACATTTTTTGTAACGCAAATATTGAGAGTTGACATTTGTTATAGCGTTAAGTGTGAAAGCATGTTGGACTGAGAAGTAACCCACTCACACGGTTGTTTACCTTAGTTTTCCTAGTCTGTTGAGGGAATAACTAAGATGAGGTTGATTTTGAACGTAGAGAAAGATCAAGAGCACATTCATAATCAATAGGCCATCTTGCATTTTATAGTGGTGAATCCATTATAAATAGGCAAGAAAATTCGTATGAAAAGAGACATACGTCATAGAAAAAATTTCTTTGTTGATCATGAAATGATAAGATGCTAAAATAGAGTGACTTTTAGCATATTTTATCTTAAAGCCATAATTAATCCTGTTAAGGTTAGATGTCGAGATACATCGTAACCGAAGCTTCTGTGTGGTGTTGACATTGTTGTATAAACATGTGCTCCTCCAAGAGAGGGAAAAAACACCACAACACATGATCATACTATGTGTGTTATATACACGACCATGGAGATAAAAAAATTCATAAATGGTCTCATTTTTCCTAGTGTGAGACCCTGCCATGAATATGTGGTTCTTGGTATTACCTACCCTTAGAACCCTTAACACATTCAAAACGTATAGTTGAGTTTGGCTACTTTAGCTTTCCGTTAATGGTCATGATTGATTTGACCAAGTGTGTCAAGCTGGGCAAGTAAACTTGGCTTTGAGGATTGTCTGGTGTAAGAGGGAAAATTTGTTTCTAGACGCATTTGCACGAGTCTCATAAGTTTGTTTAGTCGACTCTTACGTAGCGTGTTACATGATGTGTGAACTTTGAGAAAAACTTTCGTGAGATCGATAAGTTCGAAAGCAACAATTGTGTAGTTACGAACTAGGGGAAGGCATACGCTTCCAGCAGTTTGTATTGTTGTTGCATACACTTTGGTAGAATGAAGCCGGTCTTCAAGAGACTCCTTCTAACAGGATTGAGATATGAGCTGTTATATATCCCTAACAGATGTATAGCAATTACGCTCTCATCGTATGCTGGTCGCACGGTCTATTTGCCTATATGACACAAGATCTTAATCATGATTGGTATTAGTTCTATCATGATCAAATGACGAGTTATGGTTCTATCATGTGCGAGTGGGAGATGTTGGAAAATGCGGTCTGCCCATGATGGGTGAACCAAACTCGGTCGATCGAGGTGTGAACCAAGACCGTTGACCGAGACCAATTGGAAAGCCCAATTAAGGAGAACCAAAGTTGGTTAATCAATGTGTGAACCGAAATGACGAACTGAGACCAATTGACAAGTCCAATTGAGTTAGGGATGAAATAGGCTCATTAGGCCCGTTAGCCCATTTGAAGGCCTATATAAGGAGCTTTACTCCTTCTTTTCCTCCATTCACTCCACCACCTCCAAAATCGAGAAAGAAAGCTCTTCACCGGGAGAGAGCGAGGCTCAGCCTCCTGACCCCGAGTCCTGCATAGATCACGTGTGGTATCTAGACTGCGAAACAGTCGGACATTCTCGTTGACATCTCAACCGTGGTTTGCTTACAAGACCAACATAAAACTGGTCTTGCGTCGCTGCTAGCTTCTGCTGAAATTGAGGATAGTAAGTCGAACCTATTTATTATACTGTTTATTAGTTAATCGATATGCGATTCCTATAATTTGGATGATGCATTACATTTTGTGTTTTTTGGCAAACATGACATTTCTTTGTTGGAGATATATCACGTTTTTGTTAATATTTTTAATTTTAAAATATGTTTATTGATCCTTCGTTTGATTTTTTTCTTAATTATTAATTGTTGAATTATCTCTTATGTATACATTTGTTATTTGTTTAATAAAAATTGATAATTTTAATTTTT
>CAODLS010991483.1:0-11632 GCA_948243855.1 Flueggea neowawraea | reverse complement strand
TGTCGTATATCGCATGCGTTAGTTTTCAAATGGTTTTCAAACCAGTCTTTGTGAGGCACGTATGAGGCGATCTGTAGTGTTGTCCCTCACTCACAGGGTTTGACCCTTTTTCTTTATTTGTTTTGTCCCTGTTATTATCATCTTGCAGGTGACTCTTGTGGATTATGTTCATTGTTTTTTATGCTCAGTGAGAGATTCTGATGTTGCGATCAGTGCCCTTTTGACCGGGCCCATTTGTATGATTTGTTAGATGCTCCACACTGGGTTCCTGTGGGATGTGTTATGTTTCTGTTATTGTTTCTCACATTCCAAATGTTTTAATGTGAAATAATTTTCGCACTTAATATTATATATGCTTTGTTTTTAATAAACAAAGTTTATACTTTTATTTGTTTTTCATATTTCTTTAAATATGATATTTGGGTAGAAGTTCTGTACTATGAGGCTTGTGCGAGATGGGCTGGGCTCCCATAGACGGTTCACCTCGTACGCCGGTCATGGTCCGGGGAATGGGTCGTGACATTAGGTTTCAATGAAAGGCTTAGATTTTTTTGGTGGATGGTGATGTTCAGTTTTGTTTTTCCATTCAATTTGTTAGGCAAGAGTGAGGGCGTGGTAGTGGTTTCTAAGAGTGAGGGAGAGACAAAATTTTGTGGTGAGGACTGGTTGGAGTCATTGTTAATGGAGCTTTGAGTAGTGAAGATTGGGCAGCGAGGAAGGCCGCGGTGGAGAAGGATTTGGCTATGTTGAGTTTTTGGTTTGCAGTGGTGAGTTTTTGGTGTTGCTATGGTAAGTGTTTGGTTTGTGGTGGGCTTTGCAGTAACGATGTGAAACAAAGAAGAGAGAGAAAACAGAAGGGCAATAGGGCTTAACGGGATGGACGGATCAGGTCGAGTCGGTGCATTCATTAATTGCCACGTCAGTATGCCACATGTCCTCGAAGATCAGAGGTGGCACGCTTGCGTGGCACTTTACATCTAACCTGTCAAATTTTCTGGAAAAAAATGACATTCTTGAGGCAAAAAAAAGCCCAGTAATGACAACTATGTAGCATTTTTTCTTTTGTGACCAAACCTGAACAACACGAAAATTTTTGTGACCACCGACATTATTAACCCCTTTTATGACCACCTCTGATATATATATAGCTTATTTTACTAAACCCTTTTAGAATTTTTTGGGCTTTTTATGGCCTAGTCCATGGCTTATATAAAGAAGAAATTACACAATTTGTGATTTTTGAAATGTTGAAGTTGAAATTGTAGCAACTTAGTGAAAGTCATTTCTAATAATTCCAAAAACGTTACGAATATTCGTAAAACTAACATCCCTTTTCGAAATGACTTTTCAGAAGTGGAACTTCCTTTACTTGATTAAATAAAAAAAATTCAAAAAGTAAGTTGTTTGACTTTGATTGACCTCAAGAAGTAATTTCCTTAGGAGAGTTAATAAATTCAATTTGCTTAATAGGCAACAATGTATATTTACAAATATATTTTCAAAAACTATTTACTTATAAATTCCTATTTGTTTCTAAAATTTATAAATCATTTCATAAATAATTTTTTGATCATTTTATATAGATCAAATGTTATAAAAGTTACAAAAATATTTTATATTTTTAAGATTTTCAAAACTTATTATATGTAAAATATTTTTACTTAATTAAATAAATTGATTTTGTCAATTTTTTTTAAAAATAGTCTTCATTATAGAATTGTATGAAATATTCACTATAATTTAATTTCTCATGGGATATATATTTTATGTAATAAAAATTAATATTTTTTATTTAGTTTTTCTCATATTATTAATTTAAATTTTTTTATTATTTTTGTAGAATTTGATAACAAGGATATTATAGATATTTATAACGAACTTCTCAAGAAGTGTAATAGATAACCAAACGCAAAATATTAAACTTCCTGGAAAGTTGTTTTTCCAAATAAACGCAATTTATATACAATTTATAGGAACTTCCCAAGAAATTATTTTTCGAGAAGTTGAAACAAACAAGTTATAAATATTTCTCTTCTCTCTCCTCATCTCTTCTCTCTCATTTCCTTCTCTCTCTCCCTTCAGCTTCTTGCCACCTCTCCTCCTAACATCTCTCCTCTCTTTCTCCTCTGTCGCTGACTTTCCTCTCACTAACGGTCCTATCTATTTTCGTTTAGTGACGACAGACTGTCTTGACATGTCGCATTTCTGTTCCAGACCTTCCTCGTCGTCGTCAAGGAAGACTTATATGTAACTAAGCTTCTACGATTGAAACCTGACGGCGACTGATTGAGACTAGCAAAGGAAACTGTCTCTGTTGATGAGCGATGATGTGGGCGGAGGAGAAGATCACCGATCTAGATTGGCGATGATGGTGACTTAGCTGGCAGTAGTGGCGATAGCTAGGGTTTTGAGCTAAACCGCTTCTACGCATTAGTGTATAATTAAGTTGTTAGTGCCTGAAATTTTTTAAAATTACAAGGGAGCCACTTATATTTGCAAACATTCACTCAAATCAATTTAAATTTCACTATGAGCGAATTGTACAGTATTTATACACTGGTTACACACTTGTTCACACTATTTGTACACTTTGGGCAACTGTTTGTACAAATAAACTATATGAGTTTAAAATTTAATCTGTAAACTATTTCGTACATTGGTTTACATTCGTTTTACACTAAATGTAACTTACCTAATTTGGTTTATAATAATATGAAATTTGAAACAAATAAGATGAAATGAACTGAATAAATTTTAAATTTAATTTGTAAATTATTCATGTACCATTTGTACACTGGTTTACAATGTTTGTGCATTATTTGTGCACCAGTTGTACACTACTAGTTCATCTTTGGATAAAGGTTGCAAAAATATGTTTTTTTGCGGCATTTCTTTGATTTCTCGTAAGAGGTGGGTAATTTTCTGAGTATAGTCCCATATGCTAGTAGTTGTACAAATAGTTTGCATCTTGCTGTTATTTTTACAAATAGTTTGATACACATAGTAGCTTTAAAAAATTGACATTATAAATATGTATAGCATTGGACATGTCCCTGTATATTGCCTTATTATCAGGTGTTTCCGAACATCCGTTAAAAAAAGTTAATCAAGTTGTTATTATACATATTATGAATCTGGAAGTGGAAATGGTGGATGTAAAAAGGGAAAAAAAAATTGGCTAAAAAGTTGTTATCATGTTCTTCTTGTTAGAGTTTTTTTATGCCATTTTATTTGCTCTCATTAATCAACAACCTTTGAATACTAGAGTTAATTTAATGCACTACAAGTTTATTGATTTATTTGTATTAAAGTTATATTAGTCATTTATAATTATTGAAAATTTATTAGTTTTGTGGAAATAATAATTCGCTTTCTCTTTTTTTTTTTGACTTTAGGGAAAAAAAACATTAACTAATGGATCACGACTTGGCACCCCTTACTGGTTGCGGTTAAAAAACTCCAGCGTTGGTTGGAGGCAGATAGCTTTGATGCAGCAACACAACTTTTTTCGGTCTATTTAACACATTTTGTTTGGTTTATATCTTTCAACATGTCACTGTCTTCTCCTCAAATTATAATGATATTAATTACAGAGTTGCATATTTTGCATGTGATTCATGCGGAAGCAAGCGGAACACCCATTAAAAAAGTTATTTTTTGCTTCCTTCTTCAAACACCTTAGTATTATATTGCCTTAAAAATTATTTTATTCGTGAAAGAAAATGACTTTCCTTTAAAAAAAATAAATCTGTTAATATATCAATTAGGCTGAACTCACACATAATTTATTATATTACGTGAAATTATTCTTTACTTTAAAAAAATAACCAACCTGCTAATATATTAATTAGGCTGAACTCACACATGTTTTATTATATTAAAAAAATGTTATCAACAATTTTCAAAAGTCAAACAAAAGATGTGGCTCAATCATATCCCCAATAAACTCGACAAAGTTCGACTTTATCATTAGATTTCATGTATTGCTTAAAAAATTGAATACAAAGTTCTATCTTTTAACATTCTATTTGTACTTAATTCGTTAAAAAAAATTGGATTTATAGGTTTTATAATTGGATCTAAAATAAATAAATTATAATTTAATTTAAACATTGATATAGCTTGTACCTAATTCTTTTATTTCTTTTTTCGCTAAGGTTAGGAAAGGACAATGTTATGAAACACATTTTAGAAGCAAATAGTATGGAAAGAAAATGTAAAAACACGTACGTGAAGAATATTTGAAAAAATATGCACTACAATGATCCAATGAGATCTCAGCCTGGAAATAACGACTAACGTGTTTTTTTCTTCAAGATAAAGACTGTCGTGTTAAACAAAGACCGATCGAGAAGTTACAGAGCATTGGACTATTGTATAAGACAATTTTTCGATTTTCATAATGTTTCTTTTCCACATGTGGTGCAAAATTCCAGGACACAGCCCTCCTTTATTTTTCTCAATCTCAATTCATATATATAGTCGTACACTACAGGGATTTCCAGAGACAAGACAGACAGAAAAGATGGGAGTGATAAAGTTAGCCATTGGAGATGCACTATTGACATCCATGTGGGTTTTTAGCTTACCCTTTAGAAGTATTTCAACATACGTAATATCATCTTATCTGGGTTTTGAACCCAAGTCATTTTTGGGTCTCTTCATAGGCATAAATGTGGCAACAGTATTTGTTCTCAGTTTCAGCTTCATTGGATCTATATTAGGCGGTGCCAGTTCCAATCCAACCACAACTGTGCCCTTCTATGTTGCAGGACTTAGACCTGGTGCTTCACTCTTGAGCCTCATAGTTCGGCTTCCGGCTGAGGCTGCTGGTGGAGCTGCTGGTGCCATGGCGATCTTGGAATTAATGCCGGAGCAATACAAACATGTTCTTAAAGGTCATTCTTTGAAAGTGGACTTGCATACAGGAGCAATTGATGAAGGTGTTTTATGTTTCGTGTTTTCTCTGGTTGTGATTCTTGTTGTCCTCAAAGGACATAAAAATCTGGTGTTGAAGATTTATTTGGTGGCTTTGACTACTGTGAGTTTGGCTATTGTTGGTGGTAAATATACAGGTCCTTCATTGAATCCTGGAAATGCATATGGACGGGCTTATGTGAATAATTGGCATAACTCTTGGGAGTTGTTTTATGTTTATTGGATTAGTCCTTTTATTGGCGGCATTTTGGCTGCTTTGGTTTATAGGTTACTTTTCAAGGCACCAGCAGTTAAAGAGAAGAAGGCTTGAAGAGGAGGGTGCATAATTCTGTAATTTTTTTCTTCTTTACATGATTTTAATTAAATCTTTCAAAGATGAAATTTACTTATATAAATCGATTATAAACTCATACATCAGTGACAACCTCGATATAGATCAAATATACTTGAACTCCACTTCCTAGTGGTTTGATATGGAACTTTACTTGTATTGTTGTCTCTGTTAAGCAATGATGTTTTCATCACCTCAGTCACGTGAGTGCGAATAAGAACACAGTCAGAGAATGGGGAGGTGTTCTCCATGAGCACTCTGACGTTCACGTTAGAATTTCTGCAGAGTTTTGGCGTAACTTGTGAGAAATAAAAAATACCTCAGTGGGTGTGTGAGCCTTCTATTTATAGTGAATGTATAACAAGAATGATAAGAGTGTATGCAATCTTCTTCTAATCTTTGGGATATCAATAATCCCTTAGGGTATGCTAATCAAGTTTTGACTTGCTTAACTTGTTGACTGTAGTAAACTATCTATAATAAACACATGAATTGTCTGTGGAATAAGTCTTTTGGAATGTGATCTTTATCGAGCTCGACTTTTTCTATGGGTTTGGACTTAGGTTATACCAACTTGTATTGAAGGAATCAAATAGAGTGATAAAAATAACTTTGTATTGTTATCTTCCTCTGAGAACTTTCAGAGAGTTAATTCTTTGTAGAATCAAATGAATTTTTATATGTCATTTTTTTGGAAAAGGTTTCTCAAGTTAAAAGCATGTCAGTGGGATTAAAAGTTCCTCTTTGGCAGTAATTAGTATGAGTTCACTTTCTTTGATTTCAACTCCCAATCTTGTGGAATTCAATTGTGATTTTCAGAACAGTACATGAACTTAAAGTCAAAACAGCTTAGTGCAGAAGCTTGTTTGTACCTGAAAAGGAATATTTGTGCGACAGCAATGTTTTGTCCGGAAAAAGTGAATAGACGATCAGGAAAAGTTTACATAAGTACTAGTATAATGGACACGCCCGTTACTCGTGTATAGTTTATTTCGTTGTATTTGATTAGTAAAATAGTAATTATTAATGAATCAATAACGAATGAGGCATAAGATATAATTTATTTTAATGTAGAAATATACGAAGTATTAATGATAATAAAATGAGGAATAAGTTAGAATTTATTGTGATGCAGAAATAAATCTAATTTTTGGTATTCGAAACACAAGAAGCAAGTTAATTAATTGATTTTTTCTTGAAACATTTTATCAGTAAATTGTCGTTATCTTCATTTATTTGGTGTCGGTTCCTTATCCTCTTTTGCAATGCGTTAGCTTTCCACCATTTGTATGTTGAACATCAAACTTTGTATCTATCTCTTTGATGAATTTGTTAATTTTTGTTTTATTTTTGGCCCTTTTAACTTGTGTTGTTATGTCTTTTTCATCAAGTTGAACTTTTTGAGCAATGTTGTCTTGAATGTCATTTTTTGATTTTGTAGCATTATCTGATTTGACTTTACTTTTATTCTTTCTTGTGTGCTTGACTTCAGGTATGACCCCTTGTTCGACAAGTTGAATTTCTTGTACGATGAAGTCGTTGGTCTTTTGAGATACATCTTTTGAAGATATAAGAAATATGTATTGTTTATCCTGGGACAATATCAGTCTTTTGTAAAATTTGCTTATGTATTTGTTGTTTCCATGTTTACATATTTTTTTGTTTAGTATTGTTATAATTAGAAATGACAATGAAAATATAATTGAATTGATTGTATTGATAAATTAACTTAGTTGTGGAGTCAATATAAGTTTGTGCATGACACTTCAGAAGATAAAATGCTTGATCAAATAGTGTCACTTCAATCTCATGTGTTCCATTTGAGACTTATAACCTTAAGTAAAACCTGCACAAGCATTGCTATGATAATAAAACTTAGTCTATATAATTTTGGATGTATAAGTTCATTAGTACTATTTTATTTAGGTTACCTTGGTATGTGAGAGGTGTTCTCTATGCAAGTTTCGTAATATGTTTTTTCTTCTTCGTCTTAATCTGGTAGGAGTATTAAATCATTAGATATAATTGGATGTTCGCCATCTCTTATGCATAAAAGAAAGTCTCCAAAACTTTGATCAATTCTGGTTCACATATTTCTTGTCAACTTTAGTTTCTCCATCCTCAGCCATAGATATGATTTTGCCAAACTTGCATTCACAATCTCTTGTCTAGAAGTACGTGGAACAACTGGTAGAACTTGTCGAAAATCTCCTCCAAAAACCATCACTTTACCTCCAAATGGCTGTGAACTTTCAAGTATATCTCTAAGCTCTTATACACTGTTTCTATGGCGAATCTTTTCGCCATAAGAGCTTCATCTCATATCATTAATTTAGCTTCTCAAACTAGTACAGTCGTACCACGTTGTTTAGAAATATCACACAAAGATGATTATATAATAACTATTGGTATTTTGAAAAGTGAATGTGTTGTTCTACCTCCAGATATTATTGCAACTGCTACTCCAGACGTCACGACCCATTTTCGGACCATGACTGGTGTACGAGACGAACCGTCTATGGGAACCTGCCCCATCTCATGCAAGACTTAAAGATGTAGAGATACTACCCATTTAATAATTTAAAATATTTATTAAAACATTTGTTATCCAAACCATATATCAATAAAACGGGTTATCATATATATAAAAATATATAGAAGACATATATATAATATATGTATATACAAAATCAATTAAGTATTAAAATAAAAACCATGGCAACACAGTAACCCTACAGCATCTCGGTGCGGAGCTCTACCAAAAACAAAGGAACCCGAGCAAGAGGGCATCACTAACTCAAAGACGTCTCACTGAAAATCAAGATGCGGTGCGGTTGTCGAAACCAAAATCTATGTACCTAGAAGATATGAACCAAAGGTAGATAGAAAACAAAGGGGGTTAGACCCAGTGAGAGATAACACTCAAGAACGACTCATACGTGCCTCACAAAGACTGTTTTGAAAATAATTTAAAAATAACACACGCAGGTATAATTAAATATATATTTCATAGACTCCGCCACTGATCAATAACAAATTATGCGTTTGGCGTCCCGAACACATGGCTACCATCTCTGGTAACTGGGATCTATCAAAATATTGGTATACCAAAGGCTACATACCCCGTAGCATAGGTGTCTCGTATCAAAGCAAAACCATACTACATAAGTATGAAATCATAGGCATGCAATTCAGAATTCAAAACAGAGGGAATATATATATATATCAATTTGCAAAAACAAAGGTGAATATTAATTCACATAATCCATTTATTATTTTATCCAATCCACGGATTAGTCAAATTATAGAACAAGTATGAACACAACAAAAACGAATACAGTTTCGAGATACAACCTATGCGTCTGAAACTGTCATTCACTTACATGGATGTCCTAACTGACAATCCAAATCAAGCAACACTAGTCGGTGGTTGGTCGTACTGGTACAGACACAAAGCTGAAACAAATATCAGATACAAAGCATATCAGAGTCAAAACAAAGTAGGATGATGCTACTGTGGCGGTACTGAAATACGTGTACATACATATGCAAATTTAAATACTTAAATGATGCCCAAAAACCTATTACGATCGAAGATCTCATGCTCTAAACCAAAAAAACGAAATTTATGTAAAATTAAGTTTTAGTCCCTGAACTTTGTAAAATTATATTTTAGTCCCTGAATCTCATAAAATTATGAAATAGTCTGCAAAAGTTTCAAATATTACAAACTAGTCCTTTGAGTAGTCAGAATCCTCAAATGAGCTCCCAAACTCTTAAAAATTATAAATTTATACTTAATTTCTCAAAATTACAAATCTAACGCAAAGTTTTCCAAAATTACCAATCTAGAGCTAAAGTTTCTAAAATTACAAAACTATACCTCAACATTTAGAAATTTCAAATATGTACTCAATTTTCCAAAATTTTACAAAACTAAAAGCTCAACCAAAGTTTATTCTCAAAACTGTGAAACTCTCGGTTCGACCAACAAAAATCAAAACCAATCACACATATTGGTCAATCTCAACCTTAAGAACATTAATCCATCAACAATTTCACCAAACAAACAACAAATTTGCCCAAAATTGATCAAAATCGTCCAAACCCTAACCCACTTTAAGAACTCATCAAATCCCTTGATTCAAGACTTGATTCTTGTTAATCTAAGTCTCATTCAACTTATTCTAGCATCCTCTAATAACTATTAACTCATAATCATGTAAAAATCTGAACCCTAGATGAATTCGTTCAAAAATAGATTTCAAGAATCAAAGCATGAAAATTATGTTTAATCCACAAAATAGATGTAATCTTACCTCAAAAATTGGTTAGGGATGACAGACGAACACTGTTGTGAAGCCTCAGATGAGTTGAGAGAGTTTTGAGTGAGAGAGAAGGGTATTAAATGAAAAATGGCGGGTTGCTGAGTGCTTTAAAGTCGATATGTGTAGGGACAACGTACGTCGTGCTCATAGCCAACGTACGTCGTCGGGGTTGAAACCACATTTAGTCACTTATGTTTCAAATGCAACGTACATTACACCACCTCAATGTACATTTCGCAATAACACAACATAAATCATGTTCCAATTTAATGTACGTTGATCATCCTGCGAATTTCCAGATAACGCACGTTTTGCACCAAAGCCAACGTACGTCTTAACCCCCATAGCTTCCATACTTGACGTTTCTCACACCCGAACTCGCTCCAAACCATCCCTAAGGTTCCTCAACTCTTAAAACCTCAAAAATACATCCATCAATCAAAATCAAATACCAATCCTCCCAAATATCAATCGAAGCTAGATCGGAAAGCCACCGAATTCTAGATCGAAACGGATGGGGTATTACAATAAAAAAGAATTATAACAATGCATAAAATTTATAAAATGTTGGAAAATAGAATATTGATAATTTAATTGAAAATATTTACTCACTGTTACTCCTGTTGTTGCCTCGAAAAATGAATAGCAATAATGAAGATAAATCGAAAAATCAGGAATCATAAACGTCGCTTTGATGAGGTCGGGATACTCCCAGGAGAGTCTCCGATGCTCAATTCAGTAGCGATTTAGGCCAAGTGTACGTATGGGTGGAGAGTATTGCATACCTTGAGAAGTGTTCCTCATGTCTATTTATAGAGTGACGAGAGTGAATGATGATGTTCTGTAACATCTCCTCATTAATAGTGAGTTGTAACGTTTTCATTGTGATATTAAGTACATTGAGTGTGTTTTTTTACCCATGACCTATCAATTGCTCTCTACTCTTGTTTCAGATTTTTTGAAAATAAGAGTACAAAAAATTCTTTCTTGCAAATGAGAAGAGCGCGTGCTGGAAATATTCTGAGTGGGTTCTCACTGAAATTATTTTAATTGTTGAGGATCAATTCGCCAATTTAATAATAACCCAAGTCCTTATCTTTGTAAAAAAACTATTGGGCTTTTCCACTCTACTGAGCCTGTTTGATTTGTTCTTTGCTGGACAGGCCTCTTTTCCATCGAGCCCACTCCACTTAATTATTTGGGCAAGTTAAAGAACATCTCCATTTAAAAAATTAATTACAAATAAAAAGTTTTATTTTTTCTTATATTATACCGTATAGCCTAATTTTCTTACATCTCATATTATAAAAGGCCATTTTTCTTATTTTTTTTCCTATTATTCGTTTTTATTTTTTTTTTAGTTTTAGTCGTCGTGTTTTATTTTTTTTATTTTAGTCATTTTTTATTTTTTAAATTACTTCATTTTTTAGAATCAACCTAAAATCAACTCTACAAAATTTTTTAAAAACCTTAAAATCAACCTAATATCAACTTTATATAAAATTTTTTAAAATCAACCTAAAAACAACTCTACAAAAAAATTTAAAACCTTGAAATCAACTTAATATCAACTCTATATAAACTCGACATAACTTTTTTTAGAATCAATGTAAAATCAACTCTACAAATTTTTTTAATCCCTATTTATATAAACTTCATATAAAATTTGTAAAAAAATTATAAAAACTTTATTAATTTTATATATTTTATTAATTTCATATAAACTTAATATAATTTTTTTCAAAATTTATAAAAATCTTAAATAATTTATAAACTTAATATAAAATTTATATAAACTCATTATAAACTTTCAAAACACTTAAAAAACTCTTTTTGACAAACCTTAAAAACAATTTGAAAACTTAATAAAAATATTATATATACTTTACATCAACTTCTTATAAACTTTTTTTGTCACTTTATTAAAAAAGGGTTTTATGTGTAATATCAACTCTGCATAAACTTTTTTAAAACCTAAAAAACAACTAAAATTAACACAACAAAAACTTTTTAAAAGTTTAAAATTTTTTAAAAT
>CAODLS010991451.1:0-10691 GCA_948243855.1 Flueggea neowawraea | reverse complement strand
TGGGGGCTGCTGGTTTTGATCCGGGGTTGGCCCAGCTGGGACCTCAGGGAAAAAGGGTTGGTCAGGGTTAGGGAATTGAGAGGAGTCAGGTGGCGGAGGAGACGGAGGTGGAGGTGGTGGTGAGTCAGTGTCTGGTGGTGGGGCTGAGCTCAGTGGAAACAATGGCTGGTGGAGAATTCTCCTTTGATTGAAGTGGTCACCACTGGTAGTAGTTGTAGTGTGTTGAATCGTGATAACAACAACTTTGGCCAGAGATGTGGTGGTTGTGGTGGTTAGTGACAGAAGAAGCAGAATCAAAAAGAGGATGAAATGATGAGATTTCATGGTGAATTTTTCTGGGTCCTTATTTTCTTCACTCTCTCTCTCTCTAAACTCATCTCTCTCTCTCTTGTTGTGTCGTTGTTTCTGTTTTTGACAAAAAAGAAATGGAGAGAGAAAAGAAGAAAAGAAAAAGAAAACCTGTTCCTCACTCACACTCTTCTCAGCGTGTATGAAGGGAAGGGAAGGGAAGGGGAGGGGATGGGAGGCTTCTTTTGGCTGCAAGATCTGGATGCTCCATTTGCTGACGTCATCCACAGCCGCATTTGGCCCCTTTTCTTCCTTTACTCCTTTTTTTTTCCTGACTCTTTTTATTTTGTTTATTTTTTCTTCACTGCAGGTAGTAAGAGTGGTGAAGGAATGACACGTGGGAAAGTTGGTTTTTGGTGGAGATGGACGATTAAGGACATGGGTTGGTGATTCTAGGTGGACCACGGGGATGTCCAATTTTGTCCATTTGTAATGGGTTCTTCTCTGTCGTGCACCACTCCACTACCATTCCATCTTCTATTCCTATGCGCTCATCAGCCTTATCATCCCTAAATTTGTACCATTCTCACCTTTCTTCACTATATTTTTATCTCATCTTAAATTTACTCTCTCTTTTCATATTAAAGGTCGTGTCTGTTATCACGTTTTCCATTTTATTCCTCGAGTCAATGATCCAAGACAAGAAGTTAATATTTTCGAAATTACTAATAAACTATATCAAGTTTAGAAGTTTAAATCCAAGCTTGTTTAATAATTTAAAAGGTGTACTTTTTTTTTGAAATCAATTTAAAAGGTGTACTAAAGATGAGTTTTAGCGTTTGTTAGTACTAAAAAAGTATAGTAAGAATATACACTTTATCAATAAATTTATAATTTATTTATATAAGAGTCAATTTTAACATTAAAAAATTTGAGAGTTTGATTTTAAATATAAATAAATAAAACAATTTATAAAAAGAACAAGTATAACTTCATTAAAAGTAACAAAAAAATAATATTTGGTTGAAAAAATGTGTAAAATCAATAAAATTTAATTATTTTTTAAATATATTAGCTTTTATCAAAGATGGAATTCTTACTTTTTTTATTATTAAAAGTGACTCCAACAATATTAAACTAGAAGTCAATTGATAATGAAACTCGATCATTTCTCTTTCTTTAACTTCCTTAATTTTATAAAAAGAAGTTGCTGATGAAAAAACAATTGAATAGGAAAGATATTTGAATAATACTTGGAATGGAGCATTTGAATCAAATTAAAGGGCTTTAAGTCCTAAGTGTGTTGGCATCACCGAATTGGATTCTGCTTTTATTTAAATGGGTAACTGTTTTTTTTTTTAAATCAAATGGGTAACTGTTGTTGCGTTGAAGAAATGAGTAATTTAAGCTTGAAAGAAAGGTGGGGGTGGGGTGGTAGTATGTGGTAAGTTAACGTTTATGTCTTCGTGTGCTTTATAATTTTATCTGGATTGCATTGATCCACTGACTTCCCCCTCATCACACGCCCCATCGCATATGCTTTTTTGCTTTATTTCCACAAAATAAATATTCATCCTATGGCCCTCCTCAGTCATCCCTCCAACTATGCAATATTTTTTACTTCCCAGACTTGTTACTTCACAAATGTTCCATTGTCTTCATGCAAATAATTTTGTTTTTTAATTTTAAAACATAATGGCCCAACTCAATTCAACTTGATTTATGAAGTCAATTCCGGTGCTAAAAGATAATAAATTCAATTTCTATCAAGAGTAAATAAAATAATTTATTAAAAAAAATTGATTAATTAATCTACAAAAGATAGTTCTAATTTTTCTTGAACTATTTGCTCAACATGCATCAAGCTTCATCTTTTCTTTTCAGATAGTTGTTTCCCATAAAATGTCTCTATCTCCTTGTCCTGGAGTACTTAATTATTGTGAGATTGTTGATGTTAGTATTAGGTATGCTCTTACTTTGTTGTGTCCCATTGGACTCTTACATGTGGAACTTATGAGCTAAACAAACACGGTCTTCGCAGCACCTTATCTTATATTTATTCTTTCCCAACATCACGAAATATAGAAGCAAACTGCTTTGTCATTCATTATATTATCATTGTGGTTTGGCTGTGTGCAGGGAATAATAGCCAGTTGATGCTGGAAGCAAGCAAAACGAACTTGAATTTATTGCCTCCAGATTTACTCAAGTGGTCCTCAAAATGGTTTTCAATTCCTAAATTTCATGTAGATTTTTTCCGGATTAATGTGAACAAGATTGCCAACCCATCTGCCAATTTTGCTAGTTTTTGGTTTTCTCCGGCATTTCTGCTGTTTTGGGGTTTTATAAGGTATCTCGTCTCGTGCTTTTATTTGTTCTTTTTTTTTTAAAGTAGCAGGTTTTGTCGATAAAATTTTGGATATAGGAAATTAGATAATGATAGTGTTTTCTTTTTCGTTTATTAGTTCACCATATTATAGTTTTAACATATTATAATTTTAAAAGATTATTATTATCTTATTCTTTTACTGTACAATCTACCTAATTTATTAAATTTTCTACTCTTAATCTGTAAAAAATAAACGCTACTAATAAAAAATTGAAATAAAATAAACAACTTTAAACGAAAAATACAAACTACATTCAACACCCAAGAAAACAGAGAACACTGAAATAATTAAATTTCAATCACAAGCAATATTGAAGACTTGTTGGTCGATCTCGGTTAATAAAGTTGGTGCTTTTGTGATTGACATGTTGCAATACTGTTTTTTGTTTTTGACATGAGAAAAGAGAGTCGGACTACTAGTAAGTTGAGTATTCTTATTAGGCGTGATCATACAGACGAATAAATCTTCCCACTACAGAATGTTTTCGAGAATCATAGTTGATACCGTAAACGGACTTGAGCCCGTGTACTAGTGTAGTCACTGTAGCACCTTATCAATGATGAAAAGTAGAGGCTTTAACAATTCAACATTGTGTGAGTGAGGTTGAACAGATTCGAACCCACAATTTTACGCTAAGAGCAATATATCTTCACCACTGAACTGGCTACCTTCGAGGGGAATGTTGCAATACTGTTTATTAATATGATTTGTCTTAATTTATATGTGTGGAGGATGTAGGGATGCTCTTACAATGATTAAAAGAGCTTCACAGGGATCATTATTGCTGGCCATTGTCATTATAACAATATTATCAGATGAAATCCTGTTTAATCAAATTATTGCTCGGGCAAATTCTGGGTCCTACTCCCAGAAATTACCCAAATTGTGCTTGCCAACTATACTGGCTGCAGATTTCAAAAAAAAAACTTTACAGGCTGGAGGTTTAAAAAAAAAACAACTTTACTGACTGGACATGTTCAAATGAAATGAGGCTATTGAGATAGATCAACTACTGAAAATTTCTATTCCATAAATTCTATGGCTCAAGACCCACATTGTTTGATTTTTTTTTATCAAAATTTCCTGTTCTTGTCTATGCAATTATTAATACTTGTATTTGTGTTTCGGTAGTGTTTATTTATGATAGAGCGAGTAATGAATCGCAAAAATAAATCATAAATTGACAAAATTTGCAAGATTACGTACTAAAAAAAAAGCTTTCTTGAAAAAGTTGCAGTACATATGAATATTAGTATGCAATTTCAATACGTCGTTAACAAACATGTCTGTTCTGTCCGCCGCACAAGACGATTTAACCAGATTCTATAGTCAGTCATGCATTTATGCAATTTTGAAGTACAGCTAGGCCTACGCATATGAGTGTTTAAAATGTATATCATACAAATGTAGGACAAATAGCAAAAGAGGGTAAATTTAAATTTGCAGGTCGCAACACTTGCCAAAATCATTGTCACAGAGCCTAACAATTACTAGCTGAGGCTGAGAGCTGCTGGCAATTGAATGGGACTGATCAGGGTCATGAAATAACACCATCCATCTTCTTAGGCTGCCACAACGGGATTAGAAACGGGACTATTATTTCTAGTCTTACAGACCGAGATATAGTAATGCGTCCCGGTCCGCAGGAGGACGGACTAACTGTGAGGCCCAGAGCCAATTTTTATTTTTATTTTTTAAAAAAATTAAAAACTGACCGTTGGATTTGATTGATCCAACGGTCAGGTTTACTCTAACTGTAATATTACCGTTGGGGGCAAAAAAATTACCCTTTTGGTCTCTAACGGCTTGTTTTACCATTTTCCTATAAATACCCCCCTAAATATATTTTTTTTCTATCATTTCTTCACTTCAAACACTCATTTCTCTCTCCCAAACTCTCTCAACTCTTAAAATTTCTCTTCAAATATTTTTTCAATAGATCCCAACGATTTTTTCGATTATTTTTCAAACAACAAAAACAAAACAATGGAAGAATTTGCACTTGCAAATATTTCCTCCTCTTCTAATGACAAGAAGTACAAAAAAATTCGAGATAATTTCAAACAATCTATTTGGAATGATCTTGCTGAAGAATTATCGTCTCTGAGCAGATTTGGTAGAGTATCTATGGAACAATCGTGAAGAATAATACAGAATTTTATTTTCATGTATTATTATTATTTTATTTTAAGAAATTATAGACTTTATTTTAATGTATTTTTATTTTAATGTAATATTTTTATTTTAATGAATTATTTTTATTTGAATGAATACTTTTTATTTTAATGAATTTGGGGTAGAAAATATTAAATAAAGTAGTAGATAAAATTTGGGGGATTAAAATTAAATTATATTTAGTGAAAAGCTGAGTAGGCGTCCCGCGGGACTCTTAAAGTAGCCCCTGGGTTACGGATGAAAAAACGGAAGAGTTAGGAACTGAAGACTTTAATAAAATAATAATAAAAATGCTGAATATACGTCATACAGGACGATTTCAAAGAATCTGAGTTACAAACAGCCTTACACATAAGACTACCTTCCACAATCTAGACAAAACCCTCTCTCTCACTTACTACTTGACTTGTTTTTTAGTATTATAGATGGTTTGTTTGACAAGTATTTATTTAATATGTAAAATATTAAATATATTTATTTAGTATTAATAAATATATAATATATAATATTTTTTAAAATTACACTATTTTAAATATATTAGTAGGTTATATTTATAATTTTATCTTTATTTTTTTTTAAATTTATATTATTGAATATTTCAAAAAAAGAAAAAAATTATATTATTGAACTAAAAGAAGGTTAAAAATAAAATTTAACTATATATATAAAATAAAAAAAGCTCACATCATCTTTAATTTTTACTATTTACAACCTACAAAAATTACTACATACTAAATACAAAACATGTTACTCTCCCAAACAAGCCCATAATTTTTTTCGAATAGTATTTAGCAGATAGTATATAACTCATAGCAAGTTTTTGAATAGTAAAAAAAGAGAATAATACTATTTAAAAAAATATATTATATGTTAAAAACATGTTAAATAATAGGGATACCAGATAAGTTTTATCAGAAATGTCTGGGTCATTCATTACTTAATGGTGATGCTTTAGAATAGTTTTTATATGGTTATGGAGTAGACAAGAACAAACCCTTTTGCTATTTTGTAATGCTTGCTTCCTAGGAATTTCTGTCTCAAAAAGGCAAATATACAGCTTGAGGGCGATGCTTTATGATAAGGAGTAATTGAGCTTAGTGGAACATAACTCCAATTTTATTCTATATAGATTTTATTAGAGTATTATTATAATAAAGACTCTTAAAATTTTTTTTATTAAAAACTCCTTTAGTAAATTAAATAATTGAGACTTAAATTAAGTAATTTCAGCAACAATTAAGTATCAGTTATAGTTATTTAATTTATCACAAAATTAAGTAACTGATTAAAATTAAATAATTGATTAAAATTAAGTAATCGGTGGCTAAATTAAATAACGACATCCAAAATTAAATAATTTTTAGAGCTACAATTAAATAATTACCCTCTCAAATTAAATTACTAAGACTAAAATTAAGTAACTCGAATCCTCAATATTTTTTTTAAGAAAATTTCATTATTGCACCACCAATCTTATTAAAATTTACTTTTCTTGTTCCACCTACTAAGAAATTTGTCAGGAAAATAAAAAAAAATCTCAACCAACGACTTGCCAGTCACACTTATAAAAAAAGAAAAAATAAAAAGACTCGTCAATCACCAACTACTTTAGCAAAACAGAATTATATGCTATTAAGGATTGCCTACCGATAACAATATGTTTATAGAATGATAAGTTGTTTCTATCACCAATGGTTAATTGCTATATCAAATGAAAACAATTAACGGTTAACTATTTGCCTCCAACACTAATAATTCAAGGCTTGTTTGGGAAGAGATACCTATAACATGTTTTATAAGTTTTGTATAGCGAATCCTATTAAAGGATGGGTCATCTTCTTTTAAACATTTCTTTACTTTTTTACTATTTAGCTATTGAATTATTATAAAAATTACAAAACATATACAACTTACATACTCCTCTTCCTAAACAAGCTCTCTATTTGCAGTAGAAGTCAAATGAAAAAACAACTGACCACATAATTTAAATATACTGAAAATACAGACACTATGGTCTCGAAATAAAAAATGGGAACTAAGTTGGCAACATAAAATTAGATCGCTTTCTATGAAATTGATACTCCATGGGGATTTCCCCCAACATTACCATTACTTATAAGTTATAAATCATTTTCTTTTTATTTAAACTTTATAACCACTAAATTAATTATTCTTTTTTAAAAAAAGAGTTGAAGTGAGTTGTATAGCTTTCTTTCTCAGGTATCACAAATGACTATAAGTAGGGATAACCTTCATAATATCATACACTCTATACATAAAACCACGCATTAGAACAATGATTTGAACCCGTATGATAATATCCAAATTCTCATATACTTGAATCAATGTGTAAATTTACAAATGTCAAATCACATTATTTTGACTTAATTAAACATTGTTGTTAGAGGTTTTATTTTGCCCAGAAAAAAGAAATTTCATTAAGACAAAAAAAATAAAATTATAATAGGCACAAGATCAAGTACAAACTGAAGGCAAAGAGACTTGCTAAATAAAATAACACAAGGATCAATTTGCCATTTTGAACACCGTTACAAGTAATTTAAAACTAACCAATTTGCCATTTTCCACAAAGAAAAACGTATGATTTCTCCCGTAGTGTGATTAAAATTTTGGGTGTTGGAATAGTGAGACCACCAATTAGGTGGTTTGACTTAAACCATGCAACTATATGATTATTAGATTTATGTATTACATTTAAGTCATTTAATGGTGGTGTATAAATCTGATGACACAATAATTTAGTAACTAAACCGATCATATAAACCAACCAAATAAAATTGGTTCGGTTGTTTAAAATTAATTTAAATTAATTTGGTTTATTTGATTTAAAACCAAATTATTGTGTATATCAGATTTACATACCATTTATCTAATAATCCAAATTTAAGACATAAATTTAATAATTATAATTGCATGGTCTAAATCCGATCATGTACCTAAAATTTTTTGAGCAAAATTATCACTCAACGAAAACAACCATTGTCAAAGTAATGAAACATCTGCCGAGATTGGACAGATGTGGGGGCATAAAATGTGGACATGTTAGTACCAAAGAGTACACTGAAGATCACAGTGGCTAAGCTGAGGCCCATCTCGCACCCACATCAGCCTTTAACTAACTTTCACCACAACCCTCGCCTAATTTTGCCTCAATTTTGCTTCTTCCACAAAGCACAATTGTTTTCCCCACATTCCAATGACCATTGTTCTTTTTTCTTCTTTTTTTTTCCAGAAATTCAATGCAGGTGTTGTTTTTGCATCATATTAATACAATCTATTAAATATTTAATATATTTTAATTCTAAAAAAATTATAATTCTCAAAAAACATGTAAATTTTTATACTTTTTCACTATATAATTTGTTAATTTACAATTACATTTGCTATCTATCCTTCAATTTACCAAATTTAAACACTTTTTTTTTCTCCGGCAATTCAATGATCATTGTTGATAGCTAATTTGTTTGAGTAACATATGGAATACAAGAAATTAAAAAGAATTTTAAAAAAATACAAAAGCATAATTTTCTTAGAATGAAATATATTATTCTCAAATTGTGGCATTAGAGTCTCCCGTATCGGTTGGAGTCAAAAGACAAGGGCCTCTCGTATCGCATGTTGTGGTTGTAGCCTATTGGCCTATCTCCGACCCATCATCACAGCACAGTTCTTATGGGCCCCACAAACTCTCTCGTTGTGTCACTCCCAGCATGTGTGGGCACTACCTGTCTTGACTCTATGTCTCTATCCTTTGGCTAACAAAAACGCAGCGTTTGCTTTCTGCTCTAGTTTTCAAGAAATGCAAAACAATATTGGATTCCGAAAGAGACAACGACAACAGAAGCGCAACCCCCTTTTCCTAGTTAAAAATAAGTGAGTAGGAATGTCAATTCGTATTATCATATCGTAATCGTATCATATTATTTATATATTACAAATTATTATATAAGAAATAAATATTATAAAAATTAAATTTATATCAATTATATTATATCATATCATATTATCTTATAAAATTATATTACCATGTTAAAAATTGACAGTCTTATAAACAAATCATTTGGTTGGAGTCTTTGGGCTCTTCAAAGTTCATACTGACCATCCTTTTGTTTCTAGTCTCCACGCGTCCCAAGGACACACTGGCGAATCTTGGTCCCCAAGGTTAGTTAAGTAGAGCCCTCCTCCATTGTTGTTATGGCTATCAATCTAGGCTTTCACTTCTTCAGCTTCTCTAGCCCTTCTTGTTTGTTGTGGTCAAATATTTGGGTTGAAATTACCAACTAACTTCAAACGGTTCTCTTGTGTCTTCCTCAGCACTAAAAGCCCACCCTTAAAAACCCTCACTCCATGGAAATCTACAAAGAAAAATAAAGGAAACGTTTTAGTACATTCTGTAGTTTTGGTCCTCTCTTCTCTAGGTGACATAAAGGTTAAAGATGAGGTGGTTTTTCTTCAGCCTGTTACTTCTGTGTTTGCTGGGTCTCACTGGTACGCAACATTCTCAAAACTCAAGCTTAGGTGGGAAGAGGCTTGTTTTTGCTCATTTTGTTTTTGGTTTCAGTTGCAGGTCAAGAAAATATTCAACTTCTCAGGCTCTTTGATACAAGCCCAGAGGCTCTTTGGGCAATGTCTCACTCCGGTCATTCAGTTGGTGTTTCTGTGAGTGATGAAAATCTTAATGGGGTCTCTAGAAGTGTCTTACAGGCAGAGACTTGGCTTAGGACCCATGTCCTTGCTCATTTTCCTGCTAGTGATATCTCCACCATTGTAGTGGGTAACACACTCCTTTGCCAAAATGGTCAAGATCAAAACTTGGGTTTGGTTCTACCAGCAAGAACATTTACTACTCCCTCACTAGGTGGGGTTTGGAGAGAGTTATTTAACTCTCTGTTGCTTTCTCTGCCAAGTGTTTTGACCCACAATCTTCTCTCTTTAAAGAAGATGCATCTGAAAATGTTACCAAACAACTCCTAGAGTTCCTTCTTATCGTAAACTCGACTTAATCCATAGTCCTGCCGTCAAATGTGACTCCTTCATCGGATGAAACTTTGAGTCTACTCTCTTCTCGAGCAGAATTTATGAAAAAGGTTGGACCTTTATGGCTAGAGAGGACCAACGTGATACTTAGCGACCGAAAAATGCATAATCCCATGAACAGAAGGCTCTCTGCACTCAACTCCAAGGTTGTGAACCCTTACCCAGCAAGACCAACCCCATTACCAGAAGCTTCACAGCCTCCTCTACATTCCTCAATTGGGTTCTTTGTCCCGGCAAACATTGCCAAAACCCCTTTACCCCCTCAAGCCCACATTGTTCCTCCACCACCATTGTCTATTCCTCGTGCAGCTCCACCACCATTCTCAATGCCTGACATCACGCCTCCACCATTGTCCTTTTCTGATGCCTCCCCGCCCCCGGTGGTCTTTCCTTTTTGCACCAACGCAGCCTCCTTTCACAAATCCTAAAACTCCATCTTACGGATACTCATGGCCCCCTGAAATCCAGGTGATACTGCGCCAGCACCCGAGACACAGGTGACTCAGAAACTCTGGTGTGTTGCTAAGCCTAGTGTTCCTGCAGAGACTTTGCAGCAGGCAATGGATTATGCTTGTGGCGAAGGTGGTGCTGATTGTGAGGCGATTCAGCCTAATGGGAGTTGTTTTTATCCTGATACTCTTGTTGCTCATGCATCCTATGCTTTCAATAGCTACTGGCAAAAAACCAAAAGACATGGAGGTACTTGCAGCTTCGGAGGGACTGCCATGATCATCAATTCTGACCCAAGTAAGCTCCTTTGCTTTTTGTTCTTAAACTAGC
>CAODLS010991359.1:0-11797 GCA_948243855.1 Flueggea neowawraea | reverse complement strand
AGAGAAAATGTCCGATGAATCATGCGTTGAAGTTGAATTTTTTCAAAAAGGAAATGAATTTTCTATAATAATTATTGTCACCAAATATTTAATTTTTTACAAAAATTAATATCTTGAGTTTACAAGTTAATTAGCAGCCGTGCACATAATTTTTTACAAAAATTAATATCTGCAATTTACAACTTAATTAGCAGCCATGCACATACTTCTCTCCATTCAATATAATTAATACTTTTCATGGAGATAAACGACAATTGAATAATTTGGCTTTTAACAAAGAACTTAATGGTAATTTAGTATTAAAAAGAGGGATAAAAGTGTCCAATTTTTTTCTACATTCGTATATTTATGTATGTTATTATGATATATTTATAGGTTAAATCCATTAAAATATCCAATAGAAACAGCGCAAAATATATGGAAACTCTCTTTTAATTTTAGCAGTAGTGAGGATATATATTTTCGAGCTAAACTTGTAGTTGCTTCTAATTATATCTTTCTACATCTCACAATACGAGTTGTTATTAATTTATTTCTATTTTGTTTTTTTTTTTTGTATGAGATTGTTGATTTGAAGATTCAATGGTACACTGAAACATCCCAGCTAAACTGATAGTCTAATACGTTCTTAGCATCGACAAATCATTTCATTAAAGTCTTGAACTTTCTAAATTGATCTAGTACTCTGTGGATTTGATATTGGAGTAAAAAAATAGGGATCGATGTAGATGCTTACAAGGACTTGAGAAAATTAAATACTGATTAGGAATTTGATTAAAATAGTGATTAGTGAAGAAAAGAAGTTTTTGCAGAAAAGAGTGGTCGGAGGAGGCGCGGCGGTTGATTTATTCAGCCAAATAGTCAAAAGTCAATGGGTCAGCCATACTTTTCTTTCCAACTACCCCGCCTCTTCACACACCCTAACAACATAGTACTATATAATAACTATTGACTAATTATTTCCTTTCCTTTTAGTACTAATATAATATATCTATTTACAATTTTTTTGTTTTACAAAAATTATAATTAATATCAAATGAACTTATAATAAAGATAACCAAAGGGTTAGTCAATTGAAATTCCAATCCACACTTTAAGGGGTTAAAAGCCACTTGAACAATTGGTTCAAATTGTTCAAAACACAGAATTTTATTTGGACTAGCCCCAATACTTCATGAGCAAACAGGATTAGTCAGGCAAATAAGAACCAGAGAACGAACGTATAATCTGAATATCTCGTAATTGGAGAAAACTTACAAAAATAATCAGAAATCAAATCTTCTTTTATAGAATCTTGGTGTCAAATGTAATATTAAATTTTCAGTAGCAATGTCAAATTGCTACACGGTTATGAAGACTAATCAAAGTCTCTTAATTAAATTAACTTCGTACCGTTGTTTAAAAATCAAAACTCGTCAGCTAATTAATTATATTATTTCAATTAGATTGTTCTCTCTTTTTGTAATATTCGTTCTTGGCGGGGCCAATTAATCTGTTGACAACATAGTATAATATCTCTATCAGATGTTTCCTGGTTCATTTCCTCGGCTTCACATTATGATATTGAATATCATCACTTCTCTCTCTCTCTCTCTCTCTCTCTGTACATGTGTATTAGTGTATATATATATATATATATATATATAGGACTCTCTTCCTAGTTTGAACCTTCACTTTACCCGCATATTTAGTGCTCTGAAGCTTCCGTAAGCCAAAGAAAAAAGAATCTCAAGAATCTTTTTTTCTTCTTTTAATATTCATCCAAGTTTGAAGTGTAGTAAAAATGAAGAAGAGCAATAAAGGAAGTGATCAATCACAAAAGCTTGATCGAAAGGCGGTGGAGAGGAACCGGAGAATTCAAATGAAAGAATTGTGTTCCAGGCTTTCTTCTGTTATCCCTTCTCATCACTTCAAATATTCCTCCAAGGTATGTTTTTCGTGTATATACACCAGCTCAATCATGGAAGATATAATTATTAGCTCTTCCGTGGTAACCACATATTTATGGTGTAAACACAACATCAACGAATCTGTATTATAGTAATACTTGAGTTCGTTTGTAGCATTAAAAGAGTTTTTTTTTTTATTGATATACTCTTATCGGAATCAAAATTTTCACTTTTAGCGTCAGAGATGATTTTAATACGGGTAGGTTACAAGTCTATTGATAGTGCATGTAAATACTACGAATCAGAATTCTTCATTTTGGTACCGTTTTTCTACTTCCAAAACTTTTTTTTTTGTGGTACAGTGAAGTTCAGTTACAAGTTCCCTTCATGAGCACATTGCAGACTGTCCTATGTACAGTCTTTCAATTCAATGCTGCAAATTCTAATTGTAATTAAACAGACGAGGAGTACACTTTCCTTTAATTAGGCTTTATAAAAATTTTAAAGCAAATCGCAAGTTTTGAAGTAGTAGTATTGAAATCGTCTTCAAGATTGATCAAATCTGCAAATTCAAACTCTTTTTAAAAATCTGTCGTTAATTAACCAAAAGGAAAAAAAAAAGTTAGAAGGATTTATTCAACTTGGTTTAGGTTGCTAAATGGTGTAAATTGCTTTCTTTTATTCAGAAGACAATGTCACAACAGAATCAACTTGACTATGCTGCTTCTTATATAAGTCAATTGAAAGAAGGAATAGAGAAATTGAAGAGAATTAAGGAACAAGCATTGAGTCCAACAGGAACCAGAGACTCTACTAGCAACATGATGAACATTGGAGGGTTGAGATTGCCTGTGTTTGAACTAACAGAGTTGGGTTCCACCATAGAAGTTGTCCTGATCAGTGGTTTGCAAAAAAACTTCATGTTATATGAAGTTATTAGTGTTCTTGAACAAGAAGGAGCAGAAGTTATTAGTGCTAGCTTTTCAACTGTTGGTGACAAAATTTTCCACACAATCCATGCTCAGGTACAATTACTTGCATTTTACTCCCTACTTCTTCTGTACTTTCTACGAGTGTTCACCCTCGAACATTAGTGAGTAGAGAACTGACTTTAGTTTCTTTGGTGACTTCTTTTTTCAGGTAAGACTTTCTAGAGTTGGTGTTGAAACCACAAGGGTATGTCAGAGACTACAAGAACTGGTTTGTTAGATCTCGGGATCACTATTATTGAAATCCTTCAAGAACCTAAAGCAATCTACAATTGAAGACAATCACCAAATGATGAAGAGTCGTGTACAAAATGAATAGTCCTTATAATTAAGCTTTGTAGTTTGTGTGGTGTATTTTAGTGGCAGTTTTCTTGTTCAAGAAACTGACAATTATGGAAATGTTTGCAAAAGTGCAAGAATTAGTATTGTAATAAAAAATAATTGATTAATGAATTAGCCATATTTTCTGTATACAACTTTTGACTAAATGATTTTGTCCACGATAACTCAAGGTGCATGCATGCAACTATACATATTTATCCCAAGAACGCGTAGCAAACTGACGCCCACCGATAATACAAATATGACAACGAGAAGAAGAAATAGTAAAAAATAAATATAGGCCACCTTTGTGGAAAATTCTTAGCTAAACTTAGTATATGTTCCATCATGCATCAAGTCTAGTGTAAAAGTTTGGCTTTAACACCAAATGTTTTACGCCGACGTGTTAGTATACAGATGGACATATTAACTATCAATTCACTTGGTACATGGGCAGGGTCATACACCAAACTTTTGCAAAAAAATTCCACCTTCTACATATATGTTGTTAATGTTGAATTGATTTTCTTGAAGAATTGTTGAAGCCATTTGATGTGTTGTTAAGTCAAAGAAGGTATGGGGCGGAATTGGTGAAGAAATGAGACATGTGTGAAGTTACAATGTAGGACACAGCCTGAGACACGGCCGTATCCCAGCCCGTGTAGTGTCCAGCTTTTGTTTTCTTCGACACACGATCACGGTTTCAAACCGCGTCTTTGAAGCTTCGTCCGTGTCTTATGGTTCTCGCCCGTGTCTTGATCTCTAAAGGGTTTTAGACGTGTTTTAGGGTTTGAGATGATTTATTTTGGCTTATATTCATGTAACACTATATATAGGTGGCTTAAGAACAATTGTAAAAAGACTTGGTGAATGTCTTGTAAGCCTTTTGGTCGTTTTCTAAGAGAATAAAGAATAGATCACTCTCTCTTCCAATGGACGTAGATCGAATTGATCGAACCACATAAATCTTTATGTTCTTGTGTGTGATTGTTATCTCTAAAATTATTTTCGCGTTATTCTATCGACTATTTTCCTGACAAGTGGTATCAGAGTCATAGGCGTTTGTTCAGAAACTCCTGAGTTCGTTCTACAGAAAGAAGATATCTTCATAAAAATTCGAAATTGAGAAATTCAATGTGCCGAATGATTTCACGTTATGGAAGCTGAAGAAGAAGATGATTTTGGTTCAGCAGAAGTACAAAGAGAAGTTAAAAGGCGTAGAGAAATTACCCGAAGAACTGAAAGCGGCACATAATGCTGAGATTGTGAAGATGACGCACAGTGCAATTCTCTTGAGTTTGGCAGATGAAGTCCTGAGGGAGATAACTGATGAAACTACTGTAGCAGACTTGTGGAAAAAGTTTGCGAGTAAGTATCAGAAGAGATTCCTGCAGAACAATCTTTATCAAAAAAGACAGCTGCATACCTTGAAGATGACAAAAGGGATTCAAGTAAAAGAACATCTAGATAATTTGAATATAATTATATTAGATTTTGGAAGCTGTTGGTGTTGAAATTGAGGAAGAGGATCAAGATATGTTTCTGTTATATTCTTTGCATGGGTCTTATGAGAGTTTTGTTGATACTATAATATATGGTAGAGATGAAATCTCGATTAATGATGTTAGGATGTCATGTTGTCTAAAGAACTGAAGAGGTCAGTTTCTGGTTCTGGTGGATACAGTGTAGGGTCTGGATTAACTGTGAGGAGTGACAGAAATATGAATAATGGAAGAAACTGTGGATCAAAATATGAGTTGATATGTTTTTAATGTCCACATAGAAATAAGAGAAACATTCAGGAATCAAGGGCAACAGTAGTTCAGGATAGTTCTGATGAGGAAAAAAGCAGTGAATTTTTGACAGTTACTGCATTTAGATCTGAAGATAGCTGGGTTACTGACACTGATGAAGCTTATCAAATGACCTTTACTAGGAAACTGTTTGATTCTTTTAAAGAATGAAAATACAATGTGAAATTGTGAGATAGTGAGAAGTTAAGTGTTGATAGTAGTGGCTCTTTGTAGATTAAGATGCATAACGGGATGGTCAGAAAACTTGATGCTTGGTATGTCACTCATTTGCGAAAAAATTTGATTTATGTGGGTGTTTTGGCTAAGCAAGGTTATGGGTTCTCTAGAAGAATTGGAGAGATTCGAGTGTTCAAAGGTTCCTCAGTAGTGATGAAGGGTAAATTGTGGAATGACATTTACGTTTTGGTTGGTAACTCAGTGGTTCTGGATGATGTTATGACTATTAACTTGCTCATGAACAAATAATGAGTAAAGCGGTGAGCATGATCGAACCACAAAGACTGATACAGAAATGCTTAAATGCTAAAACAGAAAAATAAAATAAATTTGAATTGAATGAAAGTAAAACCGAGAATTAAAAACAAGCAGAGATTATAATTCCCAATGAGAAATGAAATTGCAGCAGTAGTAAATTAACAGAAATTCAATAGTGAGAAAGTCTAGCCATGGTATTTCCTCCGTTCAATCCAATCGGTTGATCACAGACACAAAAGATAAATATCAAGCATTCGAATAGATAGAGTTTTAGTTAACGGTGATACACTCAATTAACTAATCTATTCTTAATTGTTCGATAGCCCGGGACGCCCTGCAGACTATTTTCCTAACCACTAGATAACCCCTGGGATGCCCTACAAGGTTTAATCTATATCAGCAATAAGAATTAAAGAGGCCCTTATCCTAGCCAGTAAAATCGAAAACGCCATAATTCATTTAAACCAGATTATTCAATCCCATAACAATGAACAATGCCAAACCACATAAATTCACATTATTCGTACGGGTCATTGTCAATCAATCAACAGAAATAATAATAAAGGAACTCAGGCATAAAAACTGAATAAATACTCGAAACACTATATAACAATTAAAATAAAAGTCTCACAACCTTAATGGATCGAATTTCAAAAATACTTCAACTAGAATGGGGTTTAGTTACACATGATGATGATGAAAAACCAAAAGTTCAATGAAGGAGTTGTTGGTCCACGTCTAAAAAGAGGGAAGAATGAGCCAACAATAATAGAAAATAGTATTTATATGTGGCCCATTCAAAAACCTAATCTTAATGTGAAAAAAATTGATATAATAATAATAATAATAATAATAATAATAATAATAATAATAATGTAACTATAATTGTTCCAGCAATAAAATTAGGTTAACAGCCCTCACACATGTCCATGAGGCTCAAATTTTGAGGCCTAATAGTGAAAACACTCGGCCCAATGCGTAACAAGTCAGCCCAGTCTTTGTGCCCTCTACAACATGGCTATGCCGAAGTGCCCTCCAAACTGAAATGTGCCAAAAATCGCTCCAAATCCATGCATTTCAGCAACGTTCCACCTAAAACACCAAAGAAGTGAAAATGCATAAAAAGACACGAATAACAATAGTTTATGATGCAAAATAAAAACATAAAATGCAATATTAAATATACCTTAAATGCAACCTATCATGGAGCTTGAGGCCCTTGGGGACGTGACAGATGAGTGGTTCTTTATTCTGAATTGAAGAAAGGAAGAAAACTCAATTCAAGGTGGAGAATTATTAATGTTGAATTAATTTTCTTGAAGAATTGTTGAAGTCATGTGATGTGTTGTTAGGTCAAAGAAGGTATGAGACGGAATTGGTGAAGAAATGAGGCATGTATGAAGTTCTCAGGCCGTGTAGTGCCCAGCTTCTGTTTTCTTCGACACATGGTCACGGTTCCAGACCGTGTCTTTGAATTTGCATCTGAGTCTTATGGTTCTCGCTCGTGTCTTGATCTCTGAAGGGTTTTAGACGTGTTTTAGGGTTTGGGATAGTTTGTTTTGGCTTGTATTCATGTAACACTATATATATATATATATATATATATATATATATATATATATATATATATATATATGGCTTAGGAACAATCTTAAAAAGACTTGGTGAATATCTTGTAAGTCTTTTGACTGTTTTTTAAGAGAATAAAGAATAATTTGTTCTATCTGCCCAAATACATAAATTAAATTGATCGAACCACGTAAATTATTATATTATTGTGTGTGATTGTTATCTCTACGATTATTTTTGCGTTATTCTAACGTCTGTTTTCTTGACATATGTAGTGGAAAATGACTGACTTATGAGGTTGTTAAATGAAGGTGGTAATTCTCCTTGGTGGCATGTAGATGACGCTCGCTGGATCGTGCATCTCTACATCGTGCATCTCTACGTTAATAAACTTACACTGGGTTTTCTTCTTTTCGCGATTGCTGCCTTAAATGTACGAAAGTATTTAAGTGATGAAGTTTTTCCATAGTACTCTAAGTCATTTATTGGGTGACTTGACTTATTAATGAAATCTATTTTTTTTTTGAAGAGATGAAATCTATTTTTTTAAAAAAAGTTTTGAATCATATCATATATATTATAGTATTTCGGACAATAAGAAAGATCAAAAAATACTCCTTAATATGTATATAGGATAAAATGACGCACATCAAAACTATCAACCATAATTGTTTTACAATTTTTATATTTTAATAATTAAATTTTGTAATAATATGTATAATAATCTAGCTCAAATAAAAAAATAGTCTTCCAAGGACTAAGAAATATAAAATAAATTAATAAAAGCAATGACAATAATCAATACAATTGTTGTATTTTAAGATAAAAAAAAATTCATATTTTCGTCATTTGACTTAAAATATTTAATGTACAATTCTTTATTCGATCAAACAATTTTATTTGATCAAATAACATTATTTTCGACACACAAATCAAACACTCCTGTGAATTTTCTATATTCAACGTAATCATCAAGGGCTGAACTTAATAATACAGACTCTTCTTCCTTTAATAAATGGAAATAGATTTAATTTTTATATATGTAAAAGTTCTAAAAGTTGGTAGTAAAAGTTTTATCGTCTACAAATATTTCATTCGAATTATTAAGATATTGAAAATGCTGAACACCTAGATGTGTCTCAGAATATTTTTTTAAAAAATATTTTGTAATATTTGAAAGTAATACTTTGAAATGTATCAGAATTTAAGATTAATCATTATATTATATACAATATATGAATTTGATCAAAAAAGAAGATCAAAAGACACTCTAAAATTTCTCCATTAATTTTTTGAATTTTATGATAATTAATAAATTTGAAAATAATTTTTTATATAATTAATTTAATTAATATTTATTAAATGTACTTTTATTATGTATAAATTTATTAATTAATTAAGGTGAGCTAAATTCATTTAATATTCAAGAGACATATTAGTTTTAATTTTATATTAAATTTGTAATTTTGTAAAAATTTATTGTCACGACCCATTCACAGGACCATGACCGGCGTACGAGGTGAACCGTCTATAGGAGCGCGACCCATCCTGCACAAGCCTCCATAATACAGAACTTCTACCCAAATATCATATTTAAAGAAATATGAAAAATAAATAAAAGTATAATATTTGTTTATTAAAAACAAAACATATATAATATTAAGTGCGAGAATTATTTCAAATTAAAACATTTCAAATGTCAGAAACAATAACAGAAACATAAACACATCCCACAAGAACCCGGTGTGGAGCATCTAACAAATCATACAAATGGGCCCGGTCAAAAGGGTACTGACCGTGACATCAGAATCTCTCACTGAGCATCAAATGCCAATGAACATAATCCACAAGAGTCACCTGCAAGATGATAATAACAGGGAAAAAACAACAAAGAAAAAGGGTCAAACCCTGTGAGTGAGGGACAACACTCCAGATCGCCTCATACGTACCTCACAAAGACTGGTTTGAAACCATTTGAAAACTAACACATGCGGTATGCGACAGGTATACATATGTATACACTATATACATAGTATGGTTTCCACGAAAACATTTTGAAATCCTTTGCAACCAAAGCAAACAACATCTTTCTAGAACTAAACCAGAATCTTTAAAGAATCTTTTCAAACCTTATTAAAGATGTCATGCTTTCCAAAATTTAAGCAAAGCATTTCAAAAACTGTTTTATCTTATCCGAGCTTTTGAAACAAAACCCTTTTAGGTTGTACTAAGTATTTCAAAAAATCCAAAACCATTTTACCGAAAACTCTTATCAGAGTTTAAAACTTCACCACGTAGACATTATTTTCTAGAATATTTTCAAAATAACTAAAACTCAAATTTTTTAAAACCCAAGTAAGATTCTTTCGAAAACCTTTTGTTTTAACAAAGGTTTCAAACAAAACATCTTAAAATACTTCAAAACTTCCGAAAACCCTTTCTTTTAAAGCTATTACCAAACCGTTTAAAAAACAGAACTCAAAATATTTATAGTTTTTTCTCAAAACCTCATAATCAAAACTTTGCCTTGTAGGCATCATAATACTAATAATATTATCTTTAAAATCATATCTTATCGGTGTGGGATTGACCTATACTCAACCTGCAGATGTGAGATTCGCCTAGACTCAAAGACTTCATCAACTCCTGAGGTTTGCCCCATCATCGACACTAGTTGAGGTTTGTTCCACCACCGTTAAAAATCAAAACGTATTTCATAAATACCGCAGTCAAAAACATATATCACGGATAGGGACCATAAACATAGTGTTGTGAGATTCGGGTCACTCCACCACCATATAATGATTGTGGACTCTGCCACTAATCCATAATCTAATCATGTGTCTGATCAGGACAACATGGCTATCGTCTGCCCCGATAGCTAAGCCATAACATGCATTGGTATACCAAAAGCTACGTACCCCGTAGCATAGGAGTCTCATCTTCAAAACATATACATAATATATTTAAATCCAAAACATAACGGTCATGTGACCGAGCATATTAAAACAAATCAGATATATAAGATATAGTGTATATATATCATATTTTTCCAAAATTATAAATCTGACCCTCATGTCAAATATAAGACCAATTCCTCCAATTTTTCCAGAAAAATCAGAATTTTTCAGTTTAGTCCTTGCGGCGAAAAAATTATTTTCAAAAATGCCAAAATCTCGAACCAAGCAAAACCCGATGTTTTTTATGGTTCCAATCAACTCTATTCAGTCTATTGAACCTAAATATAGCCTCGGTTTCATTCCAGAACATCAAAATCATCCCAAACCGAAATTTCAATTTTCGGACATCAATGAAAATCATCAAATCTTCATTTTTAAGCTAGATTAATGTTCATTCAACCTCAATCTATCATTATCCAACAAAAACCACCTCAAATCCATCCAAAAAAATCACAGAAATCCGAGCCTAAAATCAAAATTTCGGCCCAAAATTGAAACCTACACAAAACTCATCGGTTTAACCATGAAACCAAGCAAAAATAAGAGAGAGAAAGAGAAAATCACCTTATCTTGGTGTGAGAATGGAAGAGGAACGAAGAGAGAGAGAATCCCGAAGAGAGAGAGACGTTTTTCTAGATTTTGTGAACAGTGGTCGACTAAGAAAGAAGAAGAAGAGGGATGTTGGGTCGGTTTGGTCGGGTTGGCTGGGTTTTAAAAACCCACCCGCAAAACGGCGTCGTTTTGCTACAAACCAGCCCAGTCACGCACGTGAACGACATCCATCCCGAGCGAACGACAGCGACGAACGACTCGTCGTTGGGCATCAACGACCAGGCTCCTAACCGCAAACGACAAGCCGTCTGACCATCCGCGACAGACGACCGGTCGTTCAGTCTTCATTTCCAGAATTTAAAATTTCAATTTCCCACCATTTTCACTTACCCAAAACACTTCCAAATCACTCATAACATTCATTAATCACCCAATTAACATCAAAAATATAAAATTAACTCTTCAATCACCAAAAATAAAAATTCAAATTTTTACCCAAATTTATTTAAAATAATTATCCAAAAATAATTATTCCAACAATAATTATCCACCAATAACTATTCAAAATAATTACTCTAAATATAATTATCCAAAAATACTTATAAAAAATTATTCGGGGTATTACATTTATAGTTTAAATAATATTCTAAATAAAATAAATAAGATGTTTTTAAATTCATCATAAGAAATAATTCACAATTAAAGATAAAATTGCAATCCACTATCGATTGTTATTATCATCATTATAAATTTTGATCCGTATAAGTTATTTTATATAGATGCATTCTACAACAAAAATATTAAAAAAATTCATACTATTTTTCGTCTAAACTATTTTGTTGAATAGAAAAAAAATTAATGCTTCAAAAAAAAATATTCATTATCAATTATATAAAATAAAAATTTAAAATATTCTTTAGTCTAACTTGATCAATTGATTGAATTGACATAACAAAAGAATTATTTAATAAAATTATAATATACTTAATATGTATACCGAACAAAAGATGATACGTAAAAACTATCAATCATAATTGTTTTATAATTCTTATATCTTAATAATTAAATTTTATAATTACATTTATTTTGTATTTTATATTATTTAAATTTAATTAAATTTTAAATTATTATTAATAATCATAAAATAAATAAAATAAAATGTTATGTCCGTGCACCGCACGGGCTTCTAAACTAGTAATTATACATATGCAAATCGTCATGGTCAAGAG